>JAOXJP010121833.1:0-27821 GCA_025762735.1 Platanus orientalis | reverse complement strand
ACCCTTTGATTCTAAAACACCCCTCCATAGTTCTAACTTGGCATTTACCCCCTCTCTAGTCTCATCAATCAACACAAAATCATGACTGATCTCAAATGAGATCCCAAGATCAATCTATATCAAGACTTTTTTATTTATTTATCAGTAAGGTAAAATTTATTACAAAGCAAAAGCACAAGGCAAACAGCCAGATACAACAGCTTATAGAAAAGCCAACTTGTCCCAATTCAACATCATATCTGAATGCTTACACCCAGCAAAAAGGGATAAATGAGATAACCAGGAGAAGATCAAAGAGATCATCTGATCAGCCACCGATTTGAAAGGGCTTCCTTGCCATTGAAGATGCGATCATTCCTTTCATTCCATAATGTCCAACACACCACAGGAGGAACACAACCCCACATCACCCTACCTCTTTGGGACGTATCTCAAGAAAAAGCA
The DNA here is from genome assembly GCA_025762735.1 of Platanus orientalis. Taxonomy (NCBI): domain Eukaryota; kingdom Viridiplantae; phylum Streptophyta; class Magnoliopsida; order Proteales; family Platanaceae; genus Platanus; species Platanus orientalis. The sequence continues at coordinate 27,377 of JAOXJP010121833.1, read as the reverse complement.
TGCTGCCAACCATCAACAAACTGAGCTATCAACACCAGCATTACCCTACTCCAGCCAAACCTCGAGAACATGCTCCCCAAAATCTCAAAGGCAAAATGACAATGAAAGAAGAGGTGGGTTAGAGTTTCCACTTGCCTCTTGCTGAAACAGCATCTACTTACCAGCGGGACTCCTTTTTCTTGGACAGGTTGTCTTGAGTAAGCACTTTACTTAGATCAACCAGAAGAGGTAACACACCTTGGACAGCACCTTAGCACCCCAAATGAAATCGAAGGGGCACTGTTGAAGGTCCACGGGATCTCCAATCGAGCACATGGACTTCACCGTAAACTGAACTGAGGAGTCGTAAGGCCAATACATGCTATTTTCTTCAGTTGAATCCGAAATGACTACCCAATCCAGACTTGTTGATTAGCCATCATTCTCCTAGAATAAGTCTTCAAAGGCTGATTCAATTCCCATAGAAAACTTTGGGAAATAGATGAGCACAGACTAAGATATGAAACTAGGGTATCATAAATCAGTTTGGAATTATGCTTCGGAAACCGATGATTAAAACTACTTTCTTACTTGAGAGACTATTAAAACATTTAGTGAAGAAGAAAGATCTTTGCTTAGTCTTTATTGACAAAGAGAAAACACATGATAGGGCACCTAAAAAACATTTGGTGGTTGTGGGAAAGGCAAAAAAAATTCCCAAATAGAGATATTATAGTTAAGGATGCATACACTGAAAAGACAACTAGTGTTAGAACAACCTGGGGAGATACAAGCGAGCTTTCTCACGCAAAATGGTACCCATAAACCTATAAACCACCAAGTCCTCACACCCCAACAGCCTATAGTGCTGCCAAACAAGTTCTTCAACCACATCAAGCAAAATCAAGCATAGGAACCCATAAACATCTCCCTAAAGCTCACGCAAAATGGTACCCATAAACCTATAAACCACTAAGTCCTCACACCCGAACAGCCTATAGTGCTGCCAAACAAGTTCTCCAACCACATCAAGCAAAATCAAGCATAGGACCCCATAAACATCTCCCTCAAGAGGTCCCTCAACAAATAATTTATCAACAAGGTATAAAAAACAACATTAAATCTTCAATGCACTTGGTTATAGAAATGCATCACAAGCCAACATCAGTGGGAGCTCTACTGAGCCTTACACAGCCACAATCACATGCAAACTATTCATCATATCCACATTGCAACCTCTACAATTTCTCACACACAATGGCGCATGCTAGACCGAATCCGTCTAAAGGAATCTAACCACTTGATTTATCCTTTATCTAAATTCGACTTCCTATCTTAATGAACTTCCCTTGTTTATTCAAACTCTAAGACAGCCAAAATGATTAATCAAGTTTTTCCAAACATTAACCCACCTAAAAAACCTTCTCAGAAAAAGTGAATAAAACCAAGAAGAAAAAGAAGAAGAAGAAGGAGAAGTAGTTGAGGGGGTAATAAAATACGTATCGACAGTGCTAGATACCCTCTCATACTTTGTCTCATATATCAACATAGCAATACATCTGCGGGTATTTACCAGTATACCCTTATACTATAGAAAGACATGACATATGTACCCTTACATGTGTAATCTCATCTATCCATGTACTACAACACTCCCCCTTAAGCCGGCATCTAGATATTATGCATACCAAGCTTGCCAACAATACAACTAAAACTAGGACTACAAAGGCCCTTTGTGAATGCATCAGCCAATTGATCTTTTGTTTTCACAAAGGAAATACATATCTTCCTAGTTATAACTTTTCCTTAATAAAATGTCTATTCACCTCGATGTGCTTCATTTATGTTAGAAAGGGGTGAGAAATACTAATGGCAGCTTTGTTGTCACAATACAATCGCATAAGACCTTGGGAGTTCAATCCCAACTCTCTCAAGAAGCCACGGATCCACAACATCCCATAAATCTCATGAGCCATAGCTCTAAACTCGACTTCTGCACTGGAATAGCTACAACGGTTTGCTTTTTGTTGCGGCAAGTAACTAGGTTACCCCCAACAAAGGTGCAGTAGCCTCAAATGAACTTCCTATCATCCACAAAACTAGCCCAGTCAATATCAGTGAAGGATTCAACTCTCAGACCCTTTCGCCTACCATACAAGAGCCCTTGACCTGAGCTCTCCTTCAAGTAATGTAAAATACGGTATACTGCCTCAAGATGTGATGTCATGGGAGTATGCATGAACTAACTAACAAGCTCAATAGCATAAGAGATGTCTGGTCTCGTCAAAGTCAAGTAAATAAGCTTGTTAAAGTCACACAATTGATAATTTTGTTCTGTAATGCTTGGGCATGTGATCAAGCAAAAAGGGCACGTCTCAGTTGCAAGTCGTATATAAGGACAAGAAGGGCAATTCAAAAGGTGATGATCGACGTAGTAGTAAAGGGTAGGCAAGAACAGATGATGTAGGATTGGATGCGAGATTGAAAAGTAGAAGTGGTAAACGAGATCATTCCATTTACAAAGGATCTTAGCAGAATCCAATTTGGGAGAATTCTTGTAAATAGTCTATGGGAAGTAGTGGTTATAGATATGAAGGGACTGGGATGGTGAAGATGAGATGACTCCTATGGAGATGATGATGAAGGAACCCAATTCACGATGCCATTTGGTGGGAACTCTGAACATGAGGAGGCCCTGTTGGTGGACAAGGGTCGAATGTCTTTCTCGGATTCTGAGGAGGAATACATATCAGATGATCTAGTAGACAATGGGCTTTAGGATGATGTTTTTGAATTGTACCAGCAAAGCTTCGTCATTGGTCGATCACTCCTCATCCAAGGGGGTTGAGTTTGGCTAGGAAAGGGCACCTCAAAGGCAGTCATTGGTGAAGGTGGTGCAAAACTCTCTAAGTACAAGATCATCCGCAAGTCCCAATTCTTCCCCAGGTATGTCCATCCTTTTCAATTTTGGAATGCATAAATCTATGTATGTTCCTTTGTTTTCTACCTCTATAGGTCTCCCGATTTAGAGTTTCAGATCCTTTTTGCTAGAATGTTGGAATGCCATAAGCTAAGAGAAGGGGAATGTGCAAAGGAGCTTAGGAAGATTGGTGGAGATATAAACGAAAATTGCAAAGAAGAGGAGGTGGAAAGATTCATTGAGCAATCGGGCTTCATTGTAAGCGATGGTAATGAGAATAAGGTGAAATTATCTATCTTAGACTTACGAAAGAATGGGGTCAAAGGAAAAAATATGGATAAGGGTACCAGGGAGTTGTGAAAATTGGCATGGGACATGAATGATGGCACAATAGAAGACGCTGAGGATAAATCAAAGAGATTTTGAAGGGTGGGCTCGTCAGTAGTGAAGAAATGAAAGTGTTGTCTTAAAATGTGCGAGGGCTGGGGGCGTTGAAAAAAAAAAAAAGAGAAAGGTGAGGCAGGTGATCCAGAAGTGTGGTCCAATCATTGTTGTAATCCAAGAAACTAAGAAAGAGGAAATATCTCAAAGACTTGTCCATTGGACATTGAGTTCCAAGCTCTCAAAATGGTGTGGTGCTTGCTTTAGGGTCGGCGGGGGGGGGATTCTTTGTGCGTGGAAATCACCATATGTGAGCAGAAGCAAAGAAATTGTAGTGAATTTTTCTATTTTTCGATCTCAATAATCTTAAAGGACCATGTGCTTGAGAAGGATTGGATGTTTATAAGGGTTTATAGTCCTATTGGTTCTGCTAATCAGGAAGAGTTATGGGTGGAACTCGAGGGGCTGCGAAATAGATGGTCAGGTCCATGGGTGGTAGGAGGTGATTTCAACATTATCCGGTTTGTTCACAAAAAGAATAACGGTGGAAGGATTACTCGTAGTATGAGAAACTTTGAGGAGTTTGTTAGGTTTGGTTACCTTAGGGACCCCCTCTGTAATGCAAAGTTTACTTGGACGAATGGGCAAGCAATCCAATAACGAGCAGATTAGACAGATTTTTGGTCTTGGGAGATTAGGAGGAGTTCTACCCACAATATTTTCAAAAAGTGCTTCCGAGAATAACTTTGGATCATTGGCCGGTGCTCCTACATTCCATGGTTAGCAGTTTTGATCCTACGCCCTTTAGATTCAAAAACATGTGGACAACTCATCCATCTTTTAAGGATCTAAGTCACAAGTGGTGGAATGAGTGTATTATGGAGGGTTGGGGAGGTCACTATTTTATGCAAAAGCTTGGATATGTTAAAGGGAAGTTGCAGGAGTGGAATAAAACAACTTTTGGGTGTCTAAATGAAAGCAAAGATAAGTTGGGAAGGAACTGCAAAATTTTGATAGTTTATTGGAAAATGATGACAAGAGATCAGAGGAGCTTAGAAATCAAAGAAGAGACGTTTTGGTTGAAATGGAGCGGGTGTTGAAAGTTGAAGAGATTCTTTGGCATCAAAAAAGCAAAGAACAAATGATTGTGAGAAAGGGATAGGAACTCGATTTTTTCACAAGATTGCTAATGGGAAAAGGAGAAAAAAAATCGATTTCTAGGCTGACTATTGAAGGAGAGGAGGTCTAATCTTCTGAGAAAATTTCCGATGAAGTAGTATCTTTCTTTGAGAACCTGTACAAGAAGGATTTTGGTAAGACCCATCATTGAAAATTTAGTTGACTCGAGACTCTCAAGCGACCAAGTGGCCGAGCTTGAGAAACCCTTCAATTAGGAAGTCCAAAGTGCTATATTTGGGATCGATGGGACAAAGGCTTCAGTTGCTAATGGTTTTTCTATGTTATTGATTCACCAGTGTTGGGATACTATAAAGGAGGATCTCATGAAGGTGGAGTTTTTTTAAAAGGGTGCCTTGAATAAAGCTATGAGGTCTACTTTTTTAGTGCTTATCCCAAAGAAATAAGGGGCCTCAGTGCTGGGTGATTACCATCCTATAAGCTTGAATACCAGTCTCTATAAGATTATAGCCAAAGTGTTGTCAATAAGAATAAGAGAGATTAAGAGTTGAGTGGTTTCTTCCACTCAAAGTACTTTCATTCAAAGGAGGCAAATTTTGGATAGCATTATGATAGCAAATGAATGTGCGGATTTGATGAGGGAGGGGGAGTCAGGGGTGGTGTGCAAGCTTGACATGGAAAAGGCCTATGACAAAGTTGATTGAGGTTTTCTCTTTTAAATTTTAAGGAAGAAAGGTTTTGATAATAGATGGATCTCCTGGATGGAAGGTTATATTGTGAATCCTTTTTTTTATATTCTAATTAATGGCACCTCAAAAGGGTTCTATAAATCCTCTAGGGGTCTTCGGTAGGGTGATCCGCTTTCCCCGTTCCTTTTTTCTCTTGTGGCAGATGGTTTGAGAGATATCTTAAGAAGGGCTGAACAAGAAAGGCTGGTGGAAGGCTTTGTGGTTGGGGATGACAAAGTCATGGTGCCTCATCTACAGTTCGCTGATGATACTATCATTTTCTTTAAAACGGATGTGGAAAATATTAGGAAAACAGAGTTTTGCCTCAAAGCTTTTGAAGTTGTCTTGGGTTTAAAAGCGAATAGGTCTAAATCCTGAATGGTGGGTATCCATGTTGAGGAGGGTATGGTTGAGAATTTTACAAAAGTTTTGGGTTGCAAGGTGGGGAGTTGGCTTTTGAAATATTTGGGGATGCCCTTAGGAGGAAATCCAAAAGTGGTATCGTTTTGGGATCCGATGGTGGAAAAGGTGTCCAAGAAGTTGATGTGTTGGAAAAGATCCTATGTTTCTCTCAGTGGAAGGATTACATTAATTAAAGTTGTTATGTCTAATATCTCGGTCTACTATATGTCTTTGCATAAGATGCCTAATTACGTAGTTATGGCAATTGAGAGGTATCTGAGGGACTTCTTGTGGAAAGGTGGTGATCAAAGAAATGATCATCTTGTAAAGTGGGAGATTGTAACTAAATCAAAGGAGCAAGGGGATTTAGGGTTTGGGAAGGGTGAAGGAAAGAATTATGGCTCTTTTGGGGAAATGGTTATGGAAATTCTCTGTAGAACAGGAAAGTTTATGGCATTCTATCATTTATAGTAGATATAGAGCTGATGCGAATGGTTGGGATTACAACCAACTCCACCCTCGGTCTCACTCTTTGTATTGGAAACATATTCTTCAAGTAAGCCCCTTCCTTTTCCCCCACACTTAATGGAACAAAAATTCACTTTTGGAAAGATATATGGTGGGGTAACTCTACCCTTGAATTGGAATATCCCTATTTGTTTCGTATTTTTTTTCAATAAATGAGTTTGTATCGTAGTGCCCTTCACAAAAATGCTGAAGTGGCTAAAATTTTGTCTCCAAGTTCAAATGGTCCTCTTTGGAACCTCTTGTCCACTCGTGACCCATATGAGTAGAAGATTCCTCTTTTAAGTAATTTGGTGGAGTACTTCAAGCTGGTCTATATTTCGAGCAAGAATGAAAACTCCCGTATTTGGTCTCCCTCTCCAAATGGCTCTTCTTCTTCTAAGTCATTCTTCTCTGTCTTAACTAGGAACAATTATTCTCATCCTAATTTCAAGTCAAAAGGCTTTCGAATTCTGCTACGCCTCCTAGGGTGAAGGCTTTCTCGTGGATAACTTTCCTAAGCAAGCAAAAACCATGGATATCCTTCAAAAAAAAAAAAAAATGCCCGTTCATGACCTTTTCCCCTTCAATGTGTAACCTTTCTAGTAAGGATAATGAAATGGGGAACCACATTTTTATTCTGAATTTTCTTGCAAGGTGTGGAGTTATTTTCACCAAGGCCTTTCTCTCCATATGGCAATGCTACAATCGGTTGAGGATCTTGTCTATCAATTGTCTATCAATGGTGTAGAGGCCATAAAGGGGTGAGGGAGAGAGTTTCTGCTATCTCTATTTTGCAGGGGATTCTATGGGAATTGTGGAAAGAAAAGAACAAAAGAGTGTTTGAGGACAAGAAGAAGAATGTGTGGTCAATTATTGACTCCATAATTTGTGAGACTAGTCCATGGGTTTTGATGAACAATGATTTCAAAGACTGTTCTTTAAATGACATGATGAGGAAGTGGGTCACTTGCATCTCGATTCCCTTGCATGGGAAGTATGCTCCAATTTTGGACTGGGTTCTCCTGATGGATGGAGAAGTGAGTTAATTTTGACAATGCTTTGTTGGGAAACCTGGGGTTGGCTGGTTATGGGTGTGTTATGCATGACTCCCAATGTCACATTTTGCTTGCCAAAGGTGCCCCGATTGGGACTTGCGATGCTAATCACACCGAGCTCATTGGGTTGCTTGAAGGGATAAGGATGCTTAAGTGTAAAGGGTTCATTGCTAGCTTTGTGAAGGAGGATTCAAAGATGTTATAAGATGAGGGGAAGGGGGATAAGGGTGGATCATGGAGGTTGGGCCATTTCATCTATGAGATAAGGGTTTTAGTAAAGGATGTAAAGGTCATCTTGCAGCAGGCCTCTCAGTCCCAGAACTCTTCAGCCAATAGCCTTGCCAAATGGAGTGCCCGGCAATAGGACTTGTCCATGGGGAATCATATTCCGGAGTGAGCTTATAGTTTTTATTGTGCTTTGGCTTGCTGCAACTTGTTGTCGTGTAAGACTAGTTCCTTCTCTTTTTTTCTTTTTCCTTGTATCTTTTCTCTCTTTCTTTGAATAAATTTATCCATTACTTATATATATATATATATATATGAAGACATAACCGATCCGAAACGGTGAACCAAGCAACCCATCCGAGAGGCCAATCACAACCCAAACCAAGCACCAAGCCACCAATAAAGTGCCAAACCGCCAACCGAGCGTCAAGCGACTGACCCAACCGACCAAGCATCGGGCAACTGACCGAGCCAAAACAACCCTCGAACGCACATGATGAAACCGACCGCCACTAAGATAAGAAGGTAGTTACAGACAAGAGAAGATGCAGAGGTCCAGCAAATACCATGTCACCACGTGAACTTGGCCCACGTTCCTTTAACCAACTTAAAGAATATTCCTAACACAAATCGTGCCTCCATACGAAGCTCAGGCTCACAACCTCCTAACCGCCCAATAAACACCTCGATAAGAAGGGGGAATTCACCGAAAAAAAGGGTAAGCACAACTTAGTTGAGAAGGGGATAAACTAGAATACTGGCTTGATCGTCGGAGTGGCGGAGGCCGGTGTCACACCGGCGTCCTCCACTAACTATTTGCAGGTGAGCTAGCCCCGGAGCTTCCGAAAGAGGACAACTAGGCAACCATCTTGGTGAGTCAATTATTGGCATCGTCAACTAGCGCCGTCTGTGGGAAATTGAAAGTGCTTTCCGGCAAGACAAATGGTGTATGGTCGAAACTCGCTCTGGAACGATGGAGGTTCACCAGAATGCTTCATCCACAAACAACTAGGGTGGAAGAGAGGCAGAAGTAACCAGGATCGCTGCTTTGGAGCAACAAATACAAAGCCTCAACTAGAGCATATAGCAGATTACACAGCAAAACCAAGACCTAACTCGAAGGCTCGTGGTGCAAAAAGAACACTAGCTCTCCGTTGACGATCACCCACTTGAAGCATGAGAGGGGACGAGACGATAAGCGGGAAAGACAAGCAGACAGCCATGGTCCCAACGGTCTGGTGTTCCCTCGAGCCAACGGGATGGACAAAAGAGGCGCAGCAACCGAGCAGGAGCAAAGGATGCAAAGCCAGTTAAACACCATGATGGAGATGATGAGGGGGGAAAAGGCTCCCTCTATTGTCGAGGCCCTGATCCGGAAGACTGATCTTTTCTCCACGGCAATCATGACCTGCCCACTCCCCCAAAAGTTCAGAATCCCCCAAATGGAGGCATTCGACGAGAACGAAAATCCCCTTGATCATCTCAAAACATACAAAACCTTGATGCTCTTACATAACTACTCCGATGGGATCATGTGCAAGGCTATTCCAGAAACCTACAGCCGGGAAGCATCGACTCCTCGAAGTTGAGCAAATTGTTCGTAAATCACTTCATTGGAAGGACACGCTACCGGAAGCCTACCACCTACCTACTCAACATCAAGCAATCGAAAGGAGAGTCATTAAGGGACTACATCTTTAGGTTCAACCGGGAGGTGTTGCAGGTAGACGACGTCGATGAAAAGGTGGTACTAACTGCCTCTATGGGTGAGTTGTTGTCTACCAAATTCCTATTCTCCCTCTCTAAGTTTCCGCCAAACAACATGGCCGAGATAATACTTCACACCCAAAAACACATGAATGCAAAGGATACCATGACCGCTCGACAAGACCGAGGGGTTGAACCTAGAGAGCAAACGAAGAGGGAAGAATGGCCTAGAATAGCAAACCGAGAATCTAGGACCAGAATCATGCCCGACCGAGAGATCAAGCTGAGGAAAACTGGGACACTAGCTCAACACGCCCAAACCTACACTACCCTCAAGTTGCCCCTTGAGCAAGTCCTCATGTATGTGCGGGACAACCCGTCATTGAGATGGCCTGAGAAGCTCAAGACTCCTCCAAAAAAAAAATCCTAAAGGAAGTACTGTCGGTTTCACCGAAACTATAGCCATAACACGGAAGACTATTTTGACTTGAAAGAATAGATAGAGACGCTCATCCAACAAGGTAGACTAAGATGTTTTGTAGCCGGTCGCCCTCGAGCCCGTCCGAAGACAGATGAAGGGCCCTTGGATGACAAAAGCCCCGAACCGGAGCTTCTGAGAGAGATAAAGGTCATCGTGGGTGGACCAGCTGATGGCGGAAAGTCGAACTCCACTCGAAAAGCCTATTCTCTGAAAGTAAGAGCGCCACAAGTAGGAGTTTACTCAATAGACATTCCACGGAAACTCTCTTAGATTGACCAACGGGATATCATGTTCACCAAAACGAACTCTCACAGAGTACAACACCCACATGATGACGCTATGGTGATCACGCTAATCATAGTTAACCATTGAACTAGAAGGGTACTCATAGACAATGGAAGCTCGGCCGACATCTTATACTTATCCGCCTTCGAGCAAATTAGAGTTGAAAATGATAAGCTCCAACCAACCACTGCACCAGTGGTGAGTTCCACTAGAGACAAGCTATACCCCATAGGGGTGGTCACGCCGTCACGGCTGGAATCAGCCCCCGACAGGTAACCAAGGCGGTCGACTTCCTAGTTGTGGATTGTGCATCGGTGTATAATGTCATTATCGATATACCGACACTGAATCAAATAAAGGTCGTTACTTCAACTCATCACCTACTGATGCGCTTCTCGACCAAAGAGGGCGTCGGGGAAGTTAAGAGGCGACAAGCAACCGCCCGTGAATGTTACACTGCATCCTTGCGAGGCAAAGGATTGAAGGAAGCCCTTACCATTAACAACCTAGAAAAAAGAGAAGACACTCGACAAGAACATACTGGACCTACGGAAGACTTGAATGAGTTGAACATCGACCATGATAGACCAGAACGAGTCGTCAGAGTCGAATAGAAGCTCCCGAAGGGATTAAAGCTCCACTTATAGAAGCTCCTCACCACACACAAAGATGCCTTCGCATGGACCAATGCCGATATGCCTGGAATTGATCCAAAGGTGATGGATGACCCACTGGCTAAGTGTCGACCCTTCCGCAAAGTTGATCCAACAGAAGAAAAAAACCTTCGCCGCCTACAGAAACCAGGCCATCGCAAAAAAGGTAGACAAACTGTTAAGGGTTGGGTTCTTACGAGAAGTCGTCTACCCCGCCTGGATAGTTAATGTAGTCTTGGTCAAGAAGAGCAATGGAAAATGGAGAATGTATGTAAACTTTACTAACCTCAATAAGGCATGTCCTAAAGATAGTTTCCCACTCCCCAGGATAGACTCACTAGTCGACCCTACCTCATGACACGCATTACTTAGCTTCATGGACGCCTTCTTTGGATATAACCAAATTTGAATGTAGGAAAGAGACCAGGAGAAAACATCGTTCATAACCGACAAAAGGACGTATTGCTCCAAGGTCATGCCATTCGGGTTGAAGAACGCAGGGTCCAAATATCAGAAACTGGTAAATCGAGTGATCAAAGCTTAAATTTGGAGAAATGTGGAAGTTTATGTCAATGACATGTTGGTGAAAAGCCTAGAAGCCGAGGAACATTTAAACGACTTAAAAGAGACCCTCAACATGGGAAGGTACTAGATGAAGCTCAACCTAGCCAAGTGTGCATTCGGGATGTTGGCAGAAAAATTTCTAGGCTTCATGGTCTCCCACAAGGGGATTGAAGCCAATCTTGAGAAGATTAAAGCCATACTAAACATAAAGCCCCCGCACACGACCAAAGGAAAATAACGGTTGGCTTGGCAAGTGGTAGCTTTAAGCAAATTCATTTCTAGATCCACAGATAAGTGTCTCCCTTTCTTTCATCTCTTAAAAAAACATTCGAATAGACCAAGGAGTGACTGAGCGTTCTAGTGCCTGAAATAACACTTGGCGAACATGCCTCATCTTAGTCAAACCATCCAAGGAGTGGATTTGTACCTATACTTGGCAGTGTCCGATGCAGCCATGTGCTCCATCCTGGTCCAAGATGAGGAACACGTCCAGATGCCAGTATACTATGTCAGTAGAGCCCTCCATGGCGCCGAGCTGAAGTATCCACCCATGGAAAAGTTGGCATACATGCTTATAACCACAGCGAGGAGGCTAAGGCGTTACTTCCAAGCCCATACTACAATAGTGCTAACTAACCGACTGTTGAAAGTAGTACTGCAAAAGCCAAAAGTCTCAGGACATATGATCAAGTGGATAGTAGAACTTGGTGAATTCGACATTCATTACATCCAAGGGCTACAATAAAGGGGCAAGTGCTGACGGATTTCCTCGCGGAATTAACCTCACTAGAACAGGACGAGGGAGCCCCACTAAAGGCGAATTAGACCCTACATGTGGATGGATCCTCAACCGGCTCGGCCAGTGGACCAGGCCTACTCTTGACCACTCTAGAAGGAATCGATATCGAATATATAATCTAACTTGAGTTCAAGGCAACGAACAACGAAATAGAGTATGAAGCAATCATCGCCGGCTTGAATGCCGTAAAAGAGGCAAGAGCCAATCGAATCATTGTCTACACCGGCTCCAAGCTAGTCGAGGGACAAGTGATAGGCAAGTATGAAGTCAAGGACAAGATGCAAAGGTACCTAAGTTAAGAAGTCTCGTACCTTAATTTGACAAGTTTGAAATCTGACATATCCCTAGAAATCAGTTTAAGCCCGTTGACTGACTCGCCCGACTGGCATCTGACAACAAACACGTCACAAGGAGCTGACTACCAGTGGGATGCTTTATCAAGCCAAGCACACAAAGTATGACAGTTGAAAAGATTTAGACAACAAAGACAAGAGACGATTGGACTACCCTGATGGTACAGTTCCTCAAAACAGGAGAGCTCCCGCCAGACATAAAAGAAGCCAAAAAGGTAAAACTCAAAGCTAGTCGATATACCTTGATAGATGGCACCCTCTACAAACGAAGCTTCACCATGTCATACCTGAGATGCTTGTTGCCACCGGAGATGGACTACACCATGAGGGAGATCCATAAGGGAATATGTGAAACTCATTCAAGTAGTCGAACATTAGTGCACAAGCTTGTCCAAGCGGGATATTATTGGTCAACCATGCAGGCAAACTCTGCAAATTATGTCTGAAGATGTGACAGGTGTGAGAGGTTTGCAAACATCCCTCGACAACCTGCCGAGGAACTCACACTCATGACTAGACTGCGGCCCTTTGCTCAATGGGGAATAGATATTGTGGGTCCCCTCCCTTTGACGAAGAGGCAGAAGAAGTTCCTTGTAGTAGCCGTCGACTATTTAACCAAATGGGTAGAGGTCAAAGTGTTGGCAACCATTACTGAGGTGAACATATGAGACTTCGTTTAGAAATTCATAGTGTGTCGGTTTGGCATACCACGAGTGATAGTCACAGACAGTGGAAAACAGTTCAACAATCGGCACTTCTGAGAGTTCTGCTCCCAACTGGACATCAAGAACCACTTCTCCCCAGCACACCCTCAAGCTAATGGCCAAGTGGAGGTGACCAACAGAATGATACTAAAAATAATTAAGACTAAGCTTGAAGCGTCGAAGGGGTTGTGGCCTAAAGAGTTACTTAGGGGTCCTGTGGGCGTACAAAACCACCCTGCGAAGTCCCACCGGGGAGACACCCTTCACCCTAGCCTTTGGGAGTGAAGCAGTCATACCCGTAGAGGTGGTCTGATAGACCTCAGAACCCAGTAGCCAGATGCCGAGCTGGCAGAAAAAGAGTTGTGGTTGAATCTAGACCTTGTGGAAGAAAAGAGAACTGAAGCCTCGCTTCGAGTAGCAGCCTACCAGCATAGAATGATGAAATACAACAATGCAAGGGTACAACCGAGGGGATTTAACAACAGGGATCTGGTCCTACCCAAGGTGAGCATAGCGATCCAACCCTCGAACGATGGCATGTTGGGGCCTAACCAGGAAGGGCCATACCGGGTGACTAGAGCCCCCCGAGCGAGAACCTACTACCTAAAGACCTTAGAGGAAAAACCTTTGCCCCGGCCATGAAATGTTGAAGATATGAAAAGATACTACTAGTAAGCACATAATTCCAGTTATGAAATAATAAAATTCTCATGTTTGTTGATGTTTAATACAAACGAACTCCGAGCATTAGAAGGACGGACTCACCATGAAAATGGCCAAGTCCGAAAGAACGACCCTCGATCTACAAACGAGCTCTAAGCGTCCGAACGACGGACTAACCATGAAAATGGCTAAGTCCGGAAAAACGACCCTTGGTCTACAAACGAGCTCTGAGCGTCGAAAGGACAAACTAACCATGAAAATGGCTAAGTTCGAAAAAACAACCCACGATCTACAAACGAGCTCTAAGCGCTGAAAGGACAGACTAACCATGAAAATGGCCAAGTTCGGAACAACCCTCCATTTACAAATGAGCTTCGAGTGTCCGAAAGACAGACTAACCATGAAAATGGCAAAGTCCGGAAGAACGACCCTCAGTCTATAAACAATCTACAAACGAGCTCCAGACTAACCATGATACTGGCCAAATCCGAAAGAATGACCCTCAGTCTACAAACGAGCACTGAGCGTCAAAAGAACGAACTAACTGTTGAGTGTGGCTCAAATTCTACCTTGTGTTCTAGATGTTATTGATGTCTCAAAGAAGTACTGATGATCAAGCCACCCGACCCGTTTCTGTGACCTGACCTGCAACCCAGTTCAGTTCTCTTTTGTGCAACCGCATATATAAGAAGCATTAGGGTTTTCTGATGGGCAATCCCGACTTTGACAGAGAAAGAAACGAGCGAAAATGTGTATTTGGGGCTTAGGGTTTGAGAGCTTGATTTCCTTGTAATCTCCTTTGATTAATAGTGAAATTTCTAGCCGTCTTCGCCAGTGGATGTAGGCTATAAGTCGAACCACGTATATCGTTGTGTTTCGTGTCTATTTCGTTTTTCTCTTTGGTTTGTGGGTTTAATCGCAACACTAACCATGAAAATAGCTAAGTCCGAAAGAACGACTCTCAGTCTACAAACAATCTACAAACGAGTGTCAAGCGTCAAAAAGACGGACTAACCATGAAAATGGCTTAAGTCCAGAAAAACGACTCTCAATCTAGAAATAATCTACAAACGAGTTCTGAACGTCGGAAGGACGAAGTAACCATGAAAATGGCCAAGTCCGAAAGAATGACTCTCGATCTACAAATGAGCTCTAAGCATCGAAAGGACGAATTAACCAAGAAAATGGCCAAGTCCGGAAGAATGACCCTCAGTCTACAAACAATCTACAAGTGAACTCCGAGCATTGGAAGAACGGACTAACCATGAAAATGGCCAAGTCCGGAAGAACAACCCTCAGTCTGCAAACAATCTACAAATGAGCGTCAAGCATCAGAAGGACGGACTAAACATGAAAATGGCTAAGTTCGGAAGAACGACCCTCGGTCTACAAACGAGCTATGTGCATCAGAAAGATGGACTAACCATGAAAATTGCTAAATTCGGAAAAACGACCCTCGACCAGCAAAACGATCTATACTAGATACCGAACGTTAAAAGGACGAACTAATCATGAAAGTGGCTAAGGCTAGAGGGACAACCCTTAATCTACAAGAAACCCAACACTAAGAAAAGAAAAGAAAATTCGTGCAACATAACCACGAAAGCTATCGAGTGAGGGAAAAGAGCATTTTATTTAACATTCAAAAAAGGCCCTCAGCCAGTTAAAAAAAAAAGGCCCTTGGCCCATACAAAAAGAAAGGCCCTCAGCCCGTAAAAAAAGGCCTTTGGCCCATACAAAAAGAAAGGCCCTCGGCCCATAAAAAAGAAAGTAAAATGAACAGTTCCCAACTGAGGCTAAGAAGTAGCATCGTCCATCTCTTAGGCCTCGCTCTCCTTGCCGTTGCCCACTGGTCCGACCAAGTCTGACTCGTCCACTGCCCGGAACATGGACAAATTAAGCGAGGGGTATTCTCTAAGGGCATGACGGCGCAAGACCTTGAACCCGCTAATGTAAAACTTTGAGGTGATGTCATCGAAGGTCTCACACTTCTTAAAAGCCGCAAGCGAGGCCTCTGCAGCCTTCTTCTCAACCTCCACATATGCCTTTAGATCGACAAGAGCCTTCTACAGAACCGTAGCCCCCACCCTCTCACACTCCAACTGATCGCGAGTCTCCTCCAAGGTCGCCTCGGTCCCCTTAAGGATGCTCTCAGTCTCGGCCATCCTCCTCACTAGAGAGGATCTGTCTAGGTCAGCCTCTTCAAGCTTCTTCCGAAGCTTGCCGATATAAGTCTCTGAGCTGAGCTAGCGGCTAGACATAGCAACGACCCTTGTCAGGACCTACACACCAAAACACGAAGCAAGATTAACAAAAAGAAACCATCAAATGGGGAAAATGCATAACTGGCTAACTCTACACTTACCTTTCCTAGGTCAAACAAGGTACTTTTCGCCAGGGCACCGGTAGGAGTGCTCCTGAAACTTTCCAAGTCCTCACTAGAGAGGACTGAGCGTAGAAGGCCGACCACTATGTCGGCATCCTGGAGGAGGGAAGGAGGAGCCGCCTCTTTCCCTTTGTCCACACGACTAGCGAGAGCGCCTTGTGGCAGTTCAACAACACACTCGCCAAAATCGGGGATCAAGTCGAGCCCAGCCTCCAGGTCAACGATGGAGACAGTAGTAGGGGCAGGAAAAGTAGGTGCCGCGCCCGAGGCCTTGCCGGACCTACACTTCTCGGTCACACGGTGTTGACTGAACCGCAGATGTTTGAGGGGAGCCACTGAAGGGCTCTTTGAAAAAGCCTTAACCAAAGCCCCTTTCAGTGGCCAAGTAGACATCTCTGAAAGCATAAAACCAGTGTAAAAAAAAAAAAGACAAATGTGAACGACTGTATGACCCAAGGGGTGAACAACGTGACCTGTTGGTCGCTCGATACTCGCAGAAGGCTCGAGTAGGGGAGATTCAGGACGAACAATTGTATGGTCTAAGGGGCTAGCAACGCCTCCGGAAGGCCCCTGCAGAGGAAGCTCAGGACCGAGCAGATACGATGACAGAGACTCAGGGTTGACCAAGAACGAAAAATCCCTAACGGGATGAGCAAAGGCGCGGTCCTCCGAGACAATTCCGCCTCAAATAACAGCGGCTCAATCAAAGCTAGAAAGCAACGAACACAAAGAGTTAGTCCAATTGAGACGAAGAAAAATGAGGGAAGAATGGGAGTGAGTAAAGATCACTTGATCGACGAGGCTCTCCCCATATCTTGGGTACACTGAAAATGCGATCGTACGGCGTCTCCTATGAGCAAAACTCCCATCCTTCCCCAGAAACAAACAAAAACTTTTCTTCCAACCTCTGTTTAAACTAGGAAGAACCGTGATTAAAGCTTGGTCAGGCGTCCGAGCAGTGAAGTACTACCAACCTGAGTGAAGTTCCACTGCCTTGTAATAGAAAAGGAACTCACAGATCGTCAAGGGATCCTAACCATTACTACATGTGGGCCATAACACCATGCATGCGATCAGGATTCTCCACTCGTTGGGCATGAGCTGACCGGGGGCAAGACAAAGATGGGTCAACAACTAACGAGCGAAGAGGGGGGCAGGGAACCAAAGTCCTGCTTCTAACGCACCCTCGAAGATAGCGGCCTCGCCGGGACGACAGACGCAAGCCCACTCGTCTGGGCCAGAAACCATTAACCCAACATGAGCAGGGATTTTGAAGGTATGGCAAAGATCGCCAAGCCGAGAATTAGACATGGTGCAGGAAATGCCTTCAGCAGCGTAAAGGGTGTCGGCAAAACGAGACCGCCTAGGTAGATCAGAAGGGCGAGCCTGGTCAGAGGGATCCACCTGAACGAGGTTGCTACCTAATTCCATGACTAATTCAGAAGACTCTGAACTAGAGCTCATACAACCAAGAGCATAGATAATGTTAACCGAAGGACCAAAAATTCTAAGAATCTCGACGATGACTCGATTAAGCAAAGTAAAATCGACAAGAAGCACAATCAGATCAGGGGGGCACTAGCAAGTTCTAAGAAAGGAGCAAAGACAGACTAAATGGAAGCCTAAGGATGCACCAGTAGGATCCAAGGTCAACCGAAAGGGAGAAAGGAGGTCCAAACGGACTAATGCAAAAAAGAAAAAGAAACTTTAGGCAAGAAAAGGGGCAGCTAATGTAACTTCAATCTAATGGAAGTTCAAATCTCCAGAGTAAACCTAGCCGCTACCAGGAAACAAGAAGACAAGCTCAGTAATTTGAATTACAAGATGAAAATGAGATTGAGGGGAATCGAACAGCACTTGTAAGCAGCACATGTCATACGCCAGCCATCGGATCTTCCAAGTCAATCGACACTGTCGGATGAGCCTGCCAATCGAGCAAAAACAGCTATCGACGTGATGGAAGTACAACAGACATAATGATGGCACGGAGCTCTATGAAGCACACGTTGTAACAGTAGCAAGCCAGAGCGTCTCGACTATTATTGGCATCGGACGACCTACCACATTCCCAACATCCGTACCAACAGACTAAGGAATGGGAGGCAGATGATGACATATCCGGTTCGAAACAGTGAACCAAGCAACCCATCCGAGTCAGGTTAATTACAACCCGAACTAAGCACCAACCCGCCAATAGAGTGCCAAACTGTCGACCGAACGTCAAGCGACTGACCTAACTGACCGAGCGTCAAGTGACTGACCCAACTAACCGAGAGTCGGGCAACTGACCAAGCTAAAGCAACCGTCGGACGCACATGATGAAACCAACCACCACTAAGACAAGAAGGTAGTTATAAACAAGAGAAGGCGCAGAGGTCCAGCAAATACCATGTCACCACATGTGAACTTGGCCCACGTTCCCTTAACCAACTTAAAGAATATTCGTAACACAGATCGTGCCTCTGTACGGAGCTCAGGCTCACAACCTCCTAACCGCCCAATAAACACCTAGATAAGAAGGGGGATTCACCGAAAAAAAGGGTAAGTACAACTTAGTTGAGAAGGGGATAAACTAGAATATTGACTTGATCGTCGCAGTGGCGGAGGCCGGCACCACACCGACGCCTTCCACTGACTGTTTGCAGGTGAGCCAGCCCCAGAACTTACGGAAGAGGACGACCAGGCGACTATCATGGTGAATCAATTCTCGGCATCATCAACATCACAAAATCTTGAAAAAGATCTAGCACGTACTTGTGTTGGGATAAAAAGATTATATCTTTAGACCTAGCAACCTCAATCCCAAGAAAGTATCTGAGAAGCCCCAAATCCTTGAATTAAATTCTTTGCCTAAAAAGTCTCTCAGGTTATTGATCTCACATTAATCATAACTATATCATCCACATATACAATGAGAATTGTCACCTTCACTTTTTGATGTTTTACAAAGAGAGTATGAACCTTTTAACACTTTTTATAGCCGTCCTTAAGCATGACACTATGAAACCTTTCAAACCATACTCTAGTGGATTGCTTTAAGGCCGTAAAAAGCTTTTTTAAGACAGCGCACATTTCCTTTGCCAGTAGAATAACTAAAAAGCAAGAGGGAAACTCATGTAGTCTTCCTCTCCAAGGTCTCCATATAAAAAGGCATCCTTAACATCAAGTTGTAGTAATGGTCATCTCCATAGCTGCAATAGAGATCAAGATACGAATGGAATACATCTTTGCCACAGGAACAAAGGAATCCTGACAATCAACCCCATAAGTTTGCATATAACCCTTGGCCACCAATCCAGCCTTATATCTCTCCATTGTCCCATTAGGTTGCAATTTCATAGAGAACACCCACTTGCAACTTACATGTACCTTCCCTCGTGGGAGATCTACAACACCCCACATTTTGTTCTTCTCTAAAGCTTGTATTTTCTCCTCCATTACTCTTCTTCACTGAGGTAGAGAGAGCTTGGGATACACTACATAGAATAGAAACAGAGGACAAAGAAGTAAAGAATGCTCGAAACTTGAGAAGCAAGAAATCATAACATACATGATTAGCAATAGAATGTTGAGTACAAGAATGAGTACCCTTCCTATTAGCAATAGGAAGGTGGGAATCATCATAAGGTAGAGAAGGGGCAATACATGTGGACAAAGTGACAAGTTGGGGAGGCACATGAGACTCAATGATAGAGAAAACCCTCTTCTTTCGGCAAACAAACACATGGTGAAAATCTTTCACCCAAGCCTTCTTTTGGGTGGTTGCCACTGGCCCTTTCCCTTTATAGACAGCTACTTGTTCATCTCCCTTGGTTAGGATATCCATCAACACCAAAAACATGCAGAGAAACTAGAAGAAGAATAGATAACTCATCTTCTCTAGCATGTCTACTTTCCCCCTGTAGATGAGGCTAGTTAAGGGAAAAGAAAGGAACAAACTCATGAAAAGTATCATCCATAAAGACAATGCGCCTCCAAGTAGAAAGATGGTAACATTTGTATCATTTCTAATTCAGAGCATATCCAAGAAACACACACGTAAGGGCCTTAGGTTCTAACTTGGACCAGTCAGACTTAGGGACATGAACATAACAAATGCAACCAAATACCTTAAAAGGAAGAGAAGAACCAAAGGACACAAAAAGAGCTCAAGGGAACTTTGAAATCCCAGAATGTGAGAAGGCATACGATTCATCAAGTACATAGCAATCTAAAGGGCATCAACTCAAAAAACCCGAGGTGCATGCATATGAAAAAGAAAGGCACGAGTAATCTCAAGAAGATGGCGATTCTTTTGCTCAATAATGTCATTTTGCTCAGCAATATCAGAACAATAGTCAAATGAAAGATGCCATGCATAGAGAGGTAAGATGAAAAAGCATGAGATATATATTCCCCTCCATTATCCGAACGACGAACCTTGAGATTCCTATCAAACTAAGTCTTGACCAATTTGTGAAGTAGTTGAAAGGTCGAAAAAACTTCAATCTTGGATTTCAACAAGTAAATTTAAGTTGCCTTAGAATAGTCATCAACAAAGGTCACAAAATAACATAATCCAAACAGGGGCAAGTCCCTACACATCAAAATGGGGAAAAAGGAGTAGTACTACTATTTGGACTAGGAGAATAAGACGAGTGACAATGCTTGGCTAATTTGCAAGTTTCACAATGGAAGTCAAAAATGAAAGAACATAGTCTCGGAAAAAAAAATTGCAGCATAGGAAATGAGATATGACCAAAACAAGAATGCCACCGAAAAAGTTGATCGCGTTAGGAAGAGAAAGGGGCAACAAGTAATGGTGATGGGACCTACTAAACAGTAGAGGCAATGGGTGAAAAATCATCCAAAAGATACAACCCCTAATCTTCATAATGTCATCCAATGGTTTTCCCCGTCTTCAAGTTCTAAAAAATATAATAGAAGAGTAAGAAAGTAACAGTATAATTCAAAGTTTTTGTAAGATGACGAACAAAAACAAAGTTTAACTTAAAATTAGAAACATGTAACACAGAGGAAAATAACAAAGATGAAGTAAGAGGGATGCAACTAATACCAAAAATTATGGACAACGAACCATCAGCCATACCGATTTTATCGTGACCAAAAGAAACACGGAATTAAGAAAAAAGATTAGACATACTAGTCACATGATGGGATGCCCAAAATCAATAATCCAAGGATGACTGGGAAGGATACAGAAGTACCAGAACAGGCAATGGGAACACCATCATGCTAATACTATAACATATATCTCTATATAGAGGCTGAAATGCTTGTGAAATGCTCCAAGAATGAGAACAACCAATCAAGAAGCACAACTGTGAACCAAACAATACGAGGCAATCACAGCTAACCAACCAAAATCATAGCAAAATAAAAAATAAAAACAAGAGAACATGGAGCAACAACTGGCTGTGGGGGCTAATGAGAAACATGTCCACCACTAAACAAGGTAAAGGATTCCACAGCCCATTAAGATACAACACTCCAAACGATACAAATTCACATCCAACAGGGAAGCAACTAATGAGAAACATGTCCACCACTAAGCAAGGTATAGGACTCTACAGCCCATTAAGATACAACACTCCAAACGATACAAATTCACATCCAACAAGGAAGCAACCAATTACAAGATAACACAACCACCAATCAACACATGTAACCATGCCACAGGAGGCCAATAGCACATCACTGAGGCAAAGAACAAATATCAAGAGTAGCAGAACCTCATGCAACAGCAAACCAACATACAATGGGCTAGTATAGAGCCCCACGGTAACACCAATAAAGTTCAAAACTCCACACAAGGTATTTGCAAGACAATAGGCCCTCAACACTAAATCGAAGCTTCACAAACAACAATGGAGCCTCCAAAAACCAAATAGCTTCACCACACCCAAACTGAACAAGCAAAATTGCAGTACAGCCCCCAAACTTCTTAATCATACACCAACAACCTCAAAACGCGAGGAAGAGAGCACCATTCCACTGTAATGTAGAGTTAGATAGACCCCAATACCATATGAAGCGCCCTCAAGTTAGAAAAAATATACACTGGAGCTAAAAGAGACAATACATCAAACATACAGAGTGCAAAATATACTTCAATGCATCTAGCCTCTGAGATTGGGCTCAATCATATCACCCATTGTCTCAAAGTAATGGTAGGTTCAAAAAAGATTCTCTAAAACTGATCTCAGGGTTCCCACAATATGAGTTCACGTGCATATACACCATAAATGCTGAGATACAAACCTACTAGTCAAAGTCGAACTCAGAGAAGTCGGAAAAACATGCAGGGAGGTATAAAAAACGTCTAACTCCTTCAAATCTCAGTCAAATTGAGTGGGACTTGTCTTGGGTTATTCATAAAGTAAAAAAGACAGATCCAGTTTTTGATGAATAACGAAATGATTCCATTAAAAACAAAGAAAATAAACATAATACATTACAAGCTACAAAGGAACGCTCAGCACATACAAAAACACACCCTTTCCCGAACAACCAACTCCCAGGAATCACTCATTAGCAATACTCTCTGGGAGAATTTCCCCTCTATACATCTCCTATAACCTCACTCCCCATTTACAATTAATGAAGAAAAAAATCGGATTGAGTAGATTTATCAGATCTGGGCCGGCGTACAACCAGAAATTCCTTAAAAAGTTGCATAACTTTCTCCATAGTACTCTGAATAAACTGAGATTTGTATCATAAATCTTTAATTATCAACACAAACAAGATCCAGTGCTTTTTCACATACCTCGACACTAATGATATTAGCCGTATGGATGCTGGCATTAGCACACCCCTGAAGTCAGCAAGTCCTTGATGATTTAAGGTCTTTGTGTAGTGTAGAAGAACCTGGCTCTGATACCAAGTAGATTTTTGTGTATTAGGGTTCTAGGTAAGAGAAGAAGTTGGGGGGAAATAGAATTCGTATAGAGAGTAATAGATATCCTCTCACATACTTTGTCTCATATATCAACATAGCAAAGAATACATCTATGGGTATTTAGAAGTTTACCCTTATACTGTACAAAGACATGACATATGTACCCTTACATGTGTAACCCCATATATCCATGTACTACAACATTCAGAACCCATGGAAACCACTTTCCCAATAAATTGACTGTAGGTTATGTTGCATCATTACCAATAGACTGATGCATCCAAAATCCAGATTCACATTGTGACAATTATATAGGAACAATGGGACAATGAGTGCATATTTATGAAAATTTTCCAAAGTCCAAAATGAATAACCTCACATTGGACATACAGGATGGCGATGATTCTCATGATCAGGTCACAGGAAGGGAGTTTACTTAAATAATTTTCTTGCTTGAATCAAACATCAAATTGGAGGTATAGAAAACATGAATGACTTAGGTGTCATTCTTCTTCTTGCTTTTACTTTTTCCCCTTTTTATGGTCATATATTTTACTTAACGAAATTGAAATTATACCATTTACACGTAAATGTGCCTGACAGTAGCCACAGTATAGAGCTTGGGTACTTCAAGTACAGGTTAATGCATGTCAGTTAATAATCAAATGCATAATCCAGCAGGAAACATCTAAAACTAACTGGCATATAGGCAAACTTCAGAAGTAAAAGAATAAAATAAATAATATAAAAAAAAAAGTTAACAATGAACAAATAATGCCCACGAGAAGGAAAACCAAAAATTAAATGTTTTTATAAATAAAACATTAAAACAAGAATATACAAGCTTACACTTAACCGTATGTTTGCATCCATAAGAAAATCCAAGATTTCTGCCGTAGTTTTCTTATTATTAAGCGGAGGCTGACATTTCCATCGCCATTCTAACTTAGTTCCATGCTTCTCAAATGTCCATGACAACTGCAAAACATTACATCACCAGAGAAATAATAACTACATTAACCTTTTATGCAAAAAACTAAGTCATTACACAACCACTCTATGATATTTTAAGTTTGTAGATTGACAAACACATCTTTCAAGATTTTTTATTTTTTATTTTTTTGTTAAGAGAAAAAGAATATCTTCAAACACATCTTTCAAGATATTTTAACTTTCAAAATAGATATCTATTTTTCTTAATATACATTATTGGATTCTTTGTACCTTGAGAGGGGCATTTTAACCATCTTATACATACCTTATGTGGAAAGTATTCAGCCATTTCCATATCACGTATTGGGTCTTTTTCACCCCCAAGATTGTGTAAATCTGTTGCAGAATCTGTTGGGTTTTCATCAGAACCATCTGCAGTTCCAAAAAAGACACCACGTAGCATGTGGATGTGACCCAGAAATTTTTCAAAAAATTTTTTGAATGTGGCCCAGAAATCAAGCGGCATTTAAGCCTGCAACAGCCTTTAAGAGCTGCTCGCAATCAGTGGGTTTTCTCCCCCATATGACCATCTACAAATTGAATCTCACCAATTAACTTGTAGCAGCATTCAAAAAAAAAAAAAGCTGTTTCCACATTTTTTTACTACTAGTAAAGAGATATTCCCTTTTTTACAGTTCAACACAGGTGACTAGTGTATTAATTTTATATTGGTTCATTTTAGGAGTATTTTTCTTATTTAAGACAAAATTTTAAAAGTTTTGCAGTGATTGGGAATGCATGCCACAATGTGGGTGAAGCTGGGTTACTAGATTTAATATGATGCGAGTCTTTAGCCCAAAAGGTTGACTTGTTCCTACTTTTTTATCCCAGCCCAAGAGACACATTATCAACCCTCCTTGAATCCTATGGCTGAGCTCTCTACCACCAATGCTTCACAGCTTGCGCCCTCACTCATTGTAACATTTGCATTAAGAAGCTTGGAAGGGTTACATAAAAACTTGATCATGTTAAACCATATTAAAAGAGTTGAGTTTCATAAATTGTATTGATGTTATTAAAATTAGGCAAGTCTCCTTTTGATTTTAAACAAGATGGGAGTTTCCATTAATTTTAGACAAGATGGGAGTTTCCATTTTTAATATAGGTGGAAATAGGAAAGAAGAGAGTTAACAACCCCCACAACATATAAAGATAAGTAATCACTTTTATCTTTTTCTTTTTTTTTTTTTTGGCACACGGGGGGTACTTTTTCCTATGAAATGAACATGTCATTGCTAGCCCTTGGGTATAAGAAGTGATTTCTTCTCAAGATAGGAAAGACCCAATGCAGAAAATTTGTGTGATTCATAATCTTCATCTTCTCCCCTAAACCTGTTTACAACTAGAAAAAGAGGTAAATCTCTTCCTTATCTCTGCCCCCAAACTTTAATCATTTTTTTTTTTTTTTTTTTTTTTTGGGGGGGGGGTTTAAATCCAACCTTATTAGCCTAATTGATTTGCCCACAATATGAGCCCTAAATTTCCAGCCTGAATCTCCTGAACTCCTTAACCTAGAGATCCCAAAAAGATGAAACCCTGAATTTCAAATAAAAAAAGGTTTTAACCCTCGCTGTCCTACATCAGAGATGCATTACATTCTCTTTTTCTCACCATATTCCATTGAACCAAGAAATTACATATTTTGCACCAGAAAGATCATGCACAACCAATCATATCACAACTTTACAGAAAAAAGAGATGATAATATAAGTAATATTCTAATAATAACAATAAAACTTAATATTCATCCAACTCTTATTTACCATTTCCCAATCAAATAGTAACTTTGCATCTCATGATTACAATTGACACAATAATATAATTTTTAATAAGAAACTAATTTCTAATACTAAAAGTCGCTAGGATGAGAGATATGAAATGTAGAGACCTAGATCAAGTAAGATGCATTAAAAATGAGGATCAAAAAGTCTTAGTGAAAGACGAGGAGATTAAAGAAAGGTGGAGGAGCTACATTCAAAAATTATTAAATGAGGATCATGTAAAAAAAATCAGTTTAGGAGGAATTGGTAAACCTAAGGAGAGTAGAGATCATAGGTATTTTCATATGATTTGAGTGCTTGAAGTTAAAGAAGCCTTGAGAAAGATGAAGATATGAAATACATTAGGACCAGATTGTATCCCAATTGAAGTTTGGAAATGTATACGAGACGAAAGCTTATCATGGTTAACTAAGTTTTTAACAAGATCAATTAGAACTAAAAAAATGTCGGATGAGTGCAAGAAGAGTAATGTGATGCCTATCTACAAGAACAATGGAGATATGCAATATTGCACCAATTATCGTGAGATCAAGCTTACAACGAAACTATAAGAGAGAGTGATTAAGCATCGACTAAAACATGAAACTAGAGTGTTTGAAAACCAATTTGGATTTATGCGTTGGAAATCGACAACTAAAGCTACTTTCCTACTTAGGTAACTTATGGAAAAACATAGAGAGAATAAGAAAGACCTTCGCATGGTCCTTACTAACTTTGAAAAAGGCATATGATAGAGTGCCAAGAGAGATCATTTGGTGGGTTTTTGGAAAAGAAAGGGGTCCCAAGAAGATATATTGACCTTGTTAAGGATATGTATGATGCAGCAATGACTTGTGTTAAGACAGTCGAGGAGAGACGAGCGAGTTTGCAATCATATAAGGCTTGTTGAGCCTATATCTTTTTACCTTAGAAAAATGGATGAATTGTTTAAGCATATACAAGAAAAGGTGCCATGGTGTATGTTGTTTGCCGATGATGTTGTTGATTGAAGAGACTAAAGAAGAGGTAAATGACAAGTTAAATCTATGAAGGGATGTTTTGAAATCAAATAATTTTAAGGTAAGATGGACTAAAAACAAAATATATGTGTGGACGTTGGGGATCGGGGGCTTCAGATTCCCCCGCCTGCCCATAGTTCCAAGCCACACTTCGGCGCGATGCCGGTACATGAGGGTTGCTAACCTTGGGGGAAATGTGAATTTATTAAAAGAGGAGTAGAATGAGGAAGTAATAAGTATTGATAACCAAGAGGTACCCCAACATGACCATTTTCGTTCGATCATGCATGATGGAGATATTGTAGATGATGTTACTCATAGAATTAGAACAGGATGGTGAAATAAAGAGGTGCTTCTAGAGTGTCATGTGATAAACAAATGCCACTGAAATAGAATGAAAAATTTTATAAGACGACTATAAGACCAGCCATGCTTCATAGAGCAGAATGTTGGGCTGCCAACAAATAACACGTGCATAAAAGGAGTGTGGTTTAGACTTTAGATGAGGGTGTTGAGATTGATAAGTGGCAAGACTAAATGAGATAGACTTAGGAATGAATCCATTCACTGGAGCTTAGGTGTAGCACCAATGGGTGATGAGATGAGGGATCGTCAACTAAGATGGTTTGGTCATGTGTAGACCAATGGCTGTACCATCCTCAAATGTAGCACCGATGGGTTATAAGATGAGGGAACATCGACTGAGATGGTTTGGTCATATGGAATGAAGACCAATAACTGTAGCAGTGAAGAGTAAAACAATGTAAGTTGAAGC
>JAOXJP010121822.1:0-13835 GCA_025762735.1 Platanus orientalis | reverse complement strand
CCGTATCTCCACAATAAGCTGCGATACACGAGACGTACACGTATCTCGGGTCCGCGATACGAGTTGCAATAACGATATTTTGAACCTTGCTAGATAGCAGCTTTGCCTTCCAGGGATCAAGCAGTCTTTCTACTCTTTTGATGACCAGGGCCCAGGTAGCTTTGGCTTTGTACCTAGTACCCAATGGCAGACCCAGGTAGGATGAAGTGTCTCTATTTGACAGCCAAATGCCTCTGCCAGCACATCGAGATTCTGAGATCTTCCCACCCCCTACGATCTTTATTTTTTGGAGATTTACCTTGATGCCTCAAACTGCTTCAAATATTAAAAGAATACATCTTATGTTTTCCACTTGTTCCACCTCTGCCAGCAAGAAAAATAGCATGTCATCAGCATACTGGACTAGCAGAATTGAGGGAGCTTCAGGACCCACTTGGCACCTCGAAATCAGATCCTCATCATTTGCCTTGGCCACCAGCCTTACTAAGCCCCTCCATGATCATATTAAATAAAAGAGGGAAAAGAGGATTTCCTTGACAGAGACCACTCGTACCCTTAAAGAAGCCTTCCGAACACCAGTTGATGAGGATCGAATGTGACACAGAAGAGAGGCAAACACGAATCCATTGCCTCCATTGCCAGCCAAACCCCATTTTGATCATGAAATTATTTAGAAAATCCCACATAGCATGATCATAGGCCTTTTCCATGTCCACCTTACACAAAATTCCATTTCTTCAATCTTTTACCCAGGAATCAAGACACTCGTTAGCAATCAGTGAGCAATTAAGGATCTGCCTCCCTTTTATGAAAGCGTGTTGAGATGGAGAAATGACACAATCCAGGACAGCATTCAGTTTGAGCAAGGATCTTAGCCAAAATCTTGTAAAAGCTACCCAAAAGACTTATGGGCCTATGATCTTTGACCTTCCCAGCCCCTTGCTTTCTAGGGATGAGGACGATAAAGGAGGCATTCAGGCATCTGTAGAGGCTAGAGGCTAGCATTGAGATCAAACTCCTTTACCACTTTCATCACATCTTCCCCTATTGTGCTCCAAAACACTTTAAAGAATTTTTTGAGGAACCCATCAGGACCGGGAGCCTTGTCATCACAAAGGTTTTTCAATGCTTCCAACACTTTGTCTGCACCAAAAGGACACTTCAACCACTCCCTTTTGTCCGCCGGAAGGGATCTGAAGGTTATTTCCTCCAGCCTAGTCCTGTTATCAAATGGCTAAGGGAAGAAATTGGAGAAATAATTTGATATATTCTCTACAATCAGACCTTTATCTAACACTCATTCCCCATTTACCTGCAGCATAGCAATGGACTTGTTCTTTGTTCTAGCATTTGCAAATCTGAGGAAGTACCTTGTGTTGCTGTCTCCCTCCCTTAGCCACAAAGCCTGGACTTTTGTCTCCAGCTGATATCTTCTAAGAGAATCCAATGGACATAATTCTTACAAGATTCCTCACGCTGAGCTTTCTCCTCCTCCATAATGTAGCCATTTTGCTCCTAGATATCAATTTCTGTTATCTTAGAGGAGGGGTCTATCAACCCATTCTCTGCAATGAAAGAACTGAACTGCCTAATTTGCCAAGTCAAGGAAGAAGCTCCACTTCTTTCCGAAGGAAATCGGATTGCATTAAAATCCCCTCCAAGGAAACAAGGGCATTGCCATTACTTTCTTATATTACATAATTTTGCCCACATTTTGGCCTGGTCATCAGGACCATATATACCCAAAAAAGCCCAAGTCACCCCATCATCCTTATTTTTGCACAAAATCAAGATGGAAAATTCCCCTAGATGATATTCATACACCTCTATCTTTTTCATATTCCAAGCTACAACGATGCCCCCTGACCTCCCTTCTACAGGTTTACGAAGAAAATTGAAGGCCCTTCTCCCCCATAAATCCTTAGAGATTCCACCACTAAAATTATGAAGCATTGTTTCTTGAATGATCAGTAAATCAATTTTCCACTGTCTCACCATATCCTTCACTGCCAATCTCTTCTCCTCCCTCCCCAAACCTCTAACATTCCAGATAGTCTTCCCCATCGTGAACTGTGGTTTTGGATCTACCCCTTCTTACCCTCCTCCTATCCCTTGCTCTTCGCCCCTCATAGTTAATTTTAGAGTGCATATTTTTTAGTTCTCTGGGGTAACTCCCCCCACTTCTACCCTTCTGGATGGATTTCAGTCCCTTGGGACTCCATTTGCGTCTTCGTTCAATTTCCCATAAAAAATCCTCCACCCTGTGCTCCATTTCCTTGAAAGTTACCCCCAATCGTTTTTGACTTCCACCACTTTATGAATTACCCAATCGGAAGATGAAGGAGGAGGAGGGAGCATTAATATAAGCTGAATGTCTGTTATCTGGTCATGGATGTATTCGGACCCATTATCGTCTAATGTGCAATCCCCCCACCTTCTAACAGCGATGTCACGGCATTGAGGGTGACAATCACTAGCTTCGAGACTTACATCGGAACATATCTTAGTCTCAAAAGACTTAGGCGAGGCTCTTCCACCCGATTTTGACGTGCTACAGCCTGCGTCTAAAACATGGGAATCATGTCTAGAGGAAGTAAAATCAAAATCCTACTCCATGTCCTAATCTTCTTCTTCTTTGCCTTCGTTGGAGCCATATTGGACAAGTTTCCCTTTCCCTTTACCCTCTACAGCATCCACCATTCTATTCATGTCACTTCCTACAACTCCCTCTCTTAGAACGATACCAGGATGCATCGCCCCCCTTTCAACACCCTTCCCTTTCCCTTCTCCCCACTGTCGGAGATCTTCGGATCTCTTCCCATAGATTGCAAAGGAAGAGCTTCAGTCTTCCTTCCTTTCCTTTTCACCCTGGACCAATCTTTCATCTTCATTTTGTTGCCTGATGGAGAGCTCGAAATTAAGGAATTGGGATTAGGTAACAAATTGGGCCTAGAGAGCCCAAAGGGTTTAGGCTTCTTATCGAAATAGGGAGGCTCTTCAGTTGAATATAGCACCACACAAGAAAAGAACTACAGAGTCCATGATCAAAGTTCTCTAGGTTTAACCAACAATTCTCCAATTTTACCATAAACAGGAAAAAATCAAGAAGTTCAAGCCACAATAGACCCATAAACTCCATCATACCACCTCCAACAACTCACAAGGAATGTAATTCCTCACCTACAGCAGCTGAAACAGATTCCAGTAGGTATCAAACAGCAGAAGCAACCAGAACAAACCACTTTGTATCAAAAAATAACACAGAATTACAAACAGATCAAGCTGGGTGGAAATACTAGGATGGAAAAATCTTCATAAAACTACCAAACCTTCTCCAAAAACCATGAATTTTGTTTCAGTAGATCCCTAATTATATACAGAATCTAAATTGACCAACAAATCTCAGTACCTAACTCCATAATCGATGCAACATCCATTCTACCAAAGACTGACATTTTG
Organism: Platanus orientalis; assembly: GCA_025762735.1. Classification (NCBI taxonomy): domain Eukaryota; kingdom Viridiplantae; phylum Streptophyta; class Magnoliopsida; order Proteales; family Platanaceae; genus Platanus; species Platanus orientalis. The sequence goes on along the minus strand of JAOXJP010121822.1, from coordinate 10,376 downwards.
ATTTTTCATCAGAAACACACCTTCAAAACAGGTGCTTTCAGCTTATTAAATTTAAAAAAAAAAAAAAAAAATTATAAAAATATTGCTCATAAAATACCTAAAATCAAGCTCCTCCAAGATCTAAACTTTTCCCTCTTCAGCTTTGTAGCTGTCCGTACAAGAGGTTGAGGTTAGTTGTACAAAATGCTGATGTCAGCACTCGCAATTCAAGAAAAAAATTAGAAAAGGAGCACTGGCCCAACACAAAGTAGCAATTGAAAAATTAAGGTTTGGTAAGCTAGAATCTACAATTTCTAGGGTTCAAATAGGAAGATGAAGAAGAAGAAAGAATGAGAGAATGAATTCATTTGGAATGAGATGCCTCTCTCTCTCATGCGTATTATACTTATACTCAGAAGTTCAAAAATGCATGAAAAGTACAACATATTTATAATAATACCCTCCCTAGAGTATTTGGACAGAATTACCCTTACTACAATACTACTTTATATGAACATATACAGTTACATTCATAATTGATTTCTAACCAAATTTAATGATGGCATGGTAAAATCAAAGAATGTCTCTCTCTGCACACCACTACTCTCGATTCAATATTTCTTCGGCAGGAAGCAAAATATCGCAGGAAGCAAAATATCTATTTTGCATTTCATGAAGAGATGCATATAACAAGAGAAAATAAGAATGTAACATAAATAAGAACACAAACTTAATGCTAACACATAAAGAATGAAAAAAAAAAAAAAAAGGTAAATGCATGATTCTCCATTAGGGGTGACAATTCGTGTTGGTGGGTTCCGTGTCATGTTGAGATAAGGGTATACGACAATATGGCTCAACCTGAACCCGACCCATTTATTAATCGTTTCAAAGAAGATCAACCCGCTTTGACCCGAAACACATTTACAGTCAACCCTAACCCGCTACTCTTGAGTTGGGTTCATGTCAGGTTCGCAAGTTATGTGGTAATTCATGTTGGCGGGTCAGATTCGTGTCGTGTCAAGTTAAGGGTATATGACTATATGGGTCAACCCAAACCCAACCCATTTATTAATCGTGTCAAAACAGGTAGACCACTTTGACCCGAAATACATTTACAGTCAACCGTAACCCGCTTATTTCGTGTCAAGTTCACGGGTCGTGTCAAACATTGCCACACCTATTCTCCATCAATTTCTCTTGAGGAGAAGAACAGGAACCATTCTACATGGTTTGAGAACCAACCCTTCCAGAACAAAGGTGTAGCATACTATCCCAGGTTTCTGACAAAGTTGAATTTAAAGTGGCATAACCACGCATTCAGACCTAATGAATACAAAATCTTGCATTATACACTCAAAAGTTATTTTAACACAACATAGTCGAGAAACACATATCAACCAATCATATCCTGCACCCATCCCCACCCAAAAATATAGAATAAAATAGAACAAAGCAAAGAGGAAAAATTACCTCAAGAAGCTCAGAGCCCCAAGGTGGGCTTGTCCGAAGAGTGTGCCTATCATATTCCAGAAAAAAATCTCTAATACGCTCATTAATTGGGTATAAAGAGGAGCATAGTCTTAACCGCAATCTAAAGACACCTTTTCCATCTTCTAAGTAATCCAGCCTCTCCTGACAAAAACAAAAACAAAACAAAAGCAAAAAAAAAAAACAAAAAACAAAGATGAAAGGCCATGTCAGATCATAACATCCCAAGTTAGTAGTTGCAAAAAAAAAAAAAAATCCACTAAATTGTAATGCCAGAAACATTTATGACCAAAAGCATCCCATCTAGAAAACTATAGGGCAACATATATATGCAAGATCATGAAAGATCATTAGGAATAAAAAGTAAACACCAACATCACAAACCCTAAATCCCAAAAGATTGCCACCCGGTTGATTGGACTTTTTCAGCATTACTATGCAGTCATGATTTCAATCTCATCTTACATACAAATAATATAAGAAATAAGCTTTTCAAAAAAATAATACTCAAAAATTAACATAGATCAAACAAAGAAATGACACTTTTTATTTTCTTTTTCTTTTTCTTCTTCTTTTGAGTCGTGGTGGAGTCCTGAGGAGGCAACCGAGGTTGCCCTACTTACGTCAATTCAGTAGGATTCAATAGACTGAGGCCTCACAGTCAGGATTGTAGCCCAAGTACAAAAGCTTTCGGATTGGCATCTTTATCCCAGTACACAGAGTCTAAAGTTCTAGCTGTAAAGGCACAGTGTATACTATCATATTCCCAATACAAAAGGTTTCCAAACCAATTGGTGTTTACCTAAGCCAGACAGCCAGGCCATCCTGTCAGGAGGACATCACAACTCAATCCTTTTTGAGGCTTCATCTTGAGCCCATATACTTGGTACACTTTTTTCAAGGTTTGCCCCCTCATTAGTAAAATTCATACTTGCCTACCAAAAAACAAAAGCAAAAGAAAATATATATATATATATAAAACAAATGATCGAAACAAACCTTTGCACTATCTTGGAGATAGTGGGGAACCAAATCTCTCATAATTGGCAAAGAAATGTCAGATCGCAACCTGAAGCAAAGCATAAGGATTGCATCTTTCAATTACCATAATAATATAAGATTGATTGAAATAAACAAAAGCACTGCCTAAAACATAATATATTACAATAACAAGTCCATAAAATTAACCATGAAAGCTTCCCATGCAGTGCTCAAAAAGAGTAATGTTCAATGTTCTTAGAGTCGAACTTAAATGGTAAGTTTGTCTAGGAGCAAACTGAAATCAAGAATCAGATTGTTTATCCCAAACCTTTCATGAAGATTTAAAAAAAAAATCATGTAGAAACAATGTATGATATTGCACAAAACCTTGGCGAATACAAATCAAACAATACATATAAAAGAACATCACGTATTAATCATTTTTAGAGAAATGTTACCCTGCATAACAAGTCCCATTACAAGACTTTCAAAGAATAAAAAACGGTACGGCTGAATATAAGATGTGTTGATAAATGGCATTATGTAACTCCTGTAATTATAATAGAAACCACTTTGTGCCAGGACATCTTATGAACTTGCTTTGTCATGATAACAACATGGTAAGAGAAGGATTGTAATTAATGGTTGGCCACCAGTCATGAGTACTTGGGAAACACTCTAAAGCCCTTAAAATTTTAGAGAGGGAAAGAAAATGATGCAGAATCAAAGTAGGGAAGGGCTACGTACTTGCGAGTAATGGACCACAAGAAATATAGGAGAAATATGTGTATTTGAGATCTGTTATAAGGTACTCGTGGGAATTCCAAATCTGGGCTGATTAGGCTGACTGTTAGGTATGTAAACAAGGACTGAATATTAAAGATAAACAAGGGGCTGTATAAAGGTTGATTACAGGTTCGGACTAGGGCAAATTAAGGACCGAAACAGGGACCTAGAAAGGAGAACAGTGGCTGAACAAGAGGGAAAAGATAGGCTCTAACAGGGCCTGCATTAGGAAACCCGTAGGGATCTGATTGAGGGTAAAACAGGACTGGGAGATTCACAGCAATGGCTGTAACAGAAGGGTCTTAGGAGATCAAGAAGGGACTGTAAGTAGTTCTACTGATGAGTCTTCAAGGAGGTAATGCGGGTCTGATTTTCTGGGCTGCTAGAGGTCTCAAGCAGAAGTAAGAGATGGGACTGGTTCATAGGATAAACACAGGCCTAACATGTCAAACAGATGACGTGCGAATAGGATTAAGAAAGCTGGGTTGTATGATTTTGAATTGAAAATAGCAAGGGAAAGGTGAGCTATGACTGCCTCAGGGACTGGAAGGGTCTCTTCTTGGGTTTTCTTAAAGAAAACAGCGAGAAGATAAGAGAATAGGGTGGTCGCAGGTCAAGACTAGGTTGGATATCAGGTTCTTGGCCAAAATCAGTGAGGAAAAAGGTTCAATGATCAGAAAACAGGAGGAGAAAAAAAAAATGGATTCAAGAAAATCTCTCAAGATCAACTCTTGAATGATTCTTTGAGGTCAAGAACAACAATAGGTTAATGGAGAAAAGAAGAAAGAAAGAAAGAGATAGGAAACAAAGAGAAAGAGTACAGAGAGAGAACTTACTCGTGGAAGAAGAAGAAGAAGAAGACTTGGGGAGCCACGCTACCACCCAAAGAGAAGAGAGAGAGATAGAGGATGTTGGGTTGCAACCCACACTCACACAAACCACATTCAAATTCCATAATAATCAACCAAATTTTATTCCAATCGTGTGTGCCTTATATAGGCTTACATGGCTTTAACAAAAGATTCCTAATCTAAACAAAATCCCTATCTTTTAGGACTTTTACTTTGAATAAACTTCCTAAACAATCACACTTCTAAAAAAGGATAAGAATCCTATAGAAAAAAGACTCCTTAAATTTCTAACTTATGGGGTCGTCAATCAAGACATTGTTGATAGTGAATTAACCAACCCTCCCAAAACCTTAAGGTGTTAGGAGACATTGCTGAACATACTGCTGAACAAGAGGGAAAAGATAGAGGCTCTAACAGGACTTGTATCAGGGAACTCGAAGGGATCTGATTGAGGGTAACACGGGAGTGGGAGATTCGCAGCAAGGGCTGTAACAGTAGGGTCTTAGGAAATTAAGAAGGGACTGTAAGTGGTTCTACTGATGGGTCTTCAAGGAGGTAATGTTGGTCTGGTTTTATAGGCTGCTAGGGGTCTCAAGGAGAAGTAAGAAATGGGACTGGTTACTAGGATAAACACAGGCTTAACATGTCAAACAGATGCTGTACAAATAGGATTTAGAAAGCTGGGTTTTATTATTTTTTATTGAAAATAGCAAGGAAAAGGTAAGCTATGACTACCGCAGGGACTAGAGGGGTCTCTCTCCTTGGGTTTTCTTGAAGAAAACAGCAAGAAGGTGAGAGAATAGGGTCGTCATAGGTCAAGCCCATATACTAATGAACATAGTGCAGGAATTCATTCACCTGAATATCAATCACTATACCATTCAGTGGATACTAAGCATACTGTCACAAACATTTTCTTTTACGGATAAACTTTAATCATATAAATAAACAAATGGTACCAAACATTTTTCAGAGAGATAAATGGCTACCAAACATATAAAATTGAAAGAAAAAAAAAAGAATATATATATATATATATATAGAGAGAGAGAGAGAGAGAGAGAGAAAGATGGTATAGTTACCCCATATCTCTAACTGATGTATTTTGTAATTAATAAAATTCTAAAAATCATGAAAAAAATTATATATATATATATATATATATATATATTTTACCACAAAGGATTAAAGTAGAGTTATTATCTTTTTGTTATCAAATCAACAAACCCAAAAACTATAACAATTGAATGATTAGAGGTGGGTTTTAGCTCAAGCAGAAAATTCCCCATCAAAAGTTCCAATATCAACAAGTGTAACCAAATATTAGCAAAATGTCTGAAATTTTGGTGAAATTAGTGAAATTTTGGTACTTCTGCATTCCCTTGCCATTTGAATTTCACCGCACACAAAAGTAGGAAAATTTTGGTGAAATTTTGAACCACGGACAGAGTCTAGCTCACAATTCAACTTTCCTCGTTATTAAGTATAAATAAGTGGCAATCTCACTTAGATGGAACAAATACATACTGAGTGTGTGTAGACAATGGGAGTACAGCATATCCAATCACTACCTGCAAAATTAATAGGCACGATGAACATATTGTCAGCTTGAAAAACATACAAAGATGAGATAAATTTTTTAATCTCTATGTAATTTTTCTAAATAGATTAGACACTGTCATTTAATAAAATAATTAGGCAAAATCAAATGAAAGAAAACAGAATATACATTGGAAGAATCGAAGCAACCCCACAACATAGTCGTAGTGTAATGAAAAAGAAATACATATTCTTTTTCGTCGAGCTCTATTTGAATAGGAAAAAGAGCTTTTTAAGTCTTTCAAAGATTCTCTTAAGGATGTTTTCCTTTCTAGCTCTGACCCTGACGGACTAATTTGGTCTTTGGAACCTTTGGGCTCTTTTTCTTCTAAGTCCTTATTTAGAGTTCTTACTTATCCTCGTAACAACGCTCTAGTGTCAAACCCTTTCCCGTGGAAGAAAATTTGGTCCCCTATGGTTCCTAATAAGATTAAGGCATTTGTGTGGTTGGCCACTCTAAATAATGTAAATATAAATGATGTGCTACAAAGAAGGAGGCCATATATGATCATATCACCAAACACATGTAGAAACAGAATATGTTAGTCATTTATTCATGCATTGCAAATTTTCCAATGCCATATGGAGCCATTTTTTCTCCATTATGGGAGTGAATTGGGTGATGCGGAGGGATGCTTTGAAGCTCATTTGTCAATGGAATAGTTGATTCTTGCGAGCGAGAGGTAGGATTCTATGAAAAAGCCCAATACATGGGATCCTTTGGGGAATATGGATTGAAAGAAATCATCATATCTTTGAAGATAAGAGAAAGGGACTGATGATGGTGGTGGAATCGATCAAACTTGAGGTATCCAAATGGGCAGCTGCATCCAAGCATTTCACAGGGATTCAGCTTCTATATATTTACCGAGATTTGATGGCATGCAATTCGCTATGGGTTAAAATTAATCCATGTGCTGGTGCAGCCTGGGAGCTGCCACCTAGAGGATATCTCAAACCAAATTTTGATGGATCCAGCATGGGGAAATCTGGGACCGGGGGGTTTTGGTCGACTGGTGAGGAATATGGAAGCAAATATATGTTGGGCATACTCCAACCAGACATGAGTGTGTGACTCCTCTATGACAGAAACTTTGGCCTAGACAAATGGTTACAGGTGTCAAAGGGAGCTGGGTATATCAGAAACTATCATTGAAGGGGACTCCTCTTTGGTGATTAGCTGGGGGAAAGGTATATGTATGGGCCCTTTGAGATTAGCTAAACTCATCCATGAAATTAGAGACTTAGTACAAGAGATGAACGCCATATTCTCACTTGCACCAAGATCACAACATGATCTAGCTGATTTCCTTGCTAAGAGTGGAGTTGTTAGAGAATCATTGTATTCAGGCTCTTGTTTGCCTTGAAACTTCTTCGTATGTCTTGTTGATTATTAATATTAACATAGAATTACACTGGTTACTGATCAAAAAAAAAGAAAGAAAGAAACACATATTTCCAAACCAAAATAAAGCAATAAAGCATACTCCACAATATATACTTAGATGGAAATTGAACTCCTACAACACATTAACAACTTACGGGCTTTGGAGCTTCAAGTTTTGTTTGAAGGTCAACATGAAAGAACGTGAACAGAAGATGATGTTGGGGTGTCAGAATAGCAGGGAGGCAAAGCTTAATTTCATCATGATAACAGGCCACCCTTGCACCAGCAGCTACTTGTGTGTGAACCCATTTCTGAAGCGATGCACTTGTGCCCCTCGGATACATTGCCTAGCATGAAGAATAACAGCGCATGAAATTCAATAAAATCAGTCATTTCTCATCACACACACACACACACACACACAAAAGCACATGAAATTAGTAACACACAATTTAGAAAGGAAACTCCTGATAACATTAATAAACATATTTACCTCTAATGGCTGCCTGCAAATATCTACATCATCCTTTCTCAGTTCCACCCGTATGAACAAATTCCTTTTCCGACTCAAACTGACTGTCAACGGGTATACATAAAGGAAATGAAGAAGTTGCGAAAAAGGCTCACTTCTTGTCATAGTACGGAAGTCGAAAGCATGGAACTGCCAAATGCATTAATAGACTTCATTTTCAGCACATACAAATCAAGATTCATAAGATTGGTAGTCGCATTATATCATCAACTTGTTTCTTCATTAACTTGAACAATTTAAAATCGAAAGATCACTTTCTATTTATATTGGGATGAGAAATTATTAATCTTAAACGTTCCTTATCAACAACTATAAAAATAACCCTCCTAAACCAAAATCCTATAACTATATGCTTTTTGTATAGCCCTCACACTCTTGCCCTCCACAAACCTTAGATCCATCTAATCGGCTATGTTTTACATAAGACAAGTCCTCTAACGATGACTTACTTGCTTTGAGTGATCTCCACTTGCTACTTGCTAGACCTATCTCATAATTGTTCATCCCAACAATCTTGTCTCTCCTCCCATTCCCCAAACATTTGTGCCATATAAGAGTCAATTTTGGATATTTTTTCTGTCATCCTAGTTCCATTCCTCTTAATGTCTTTCACAACCAACTCATTTGACTGGAAAAGTTCCAAAATGACTCAAGCAGACATAGAAGTGACTTAGCCATTTGATGGAAAGTTGTGAAAAAGTTTAGGTAAAAAAATAATAACAATAATTATAAAATTAGAATCACTAAATGATCCATTTGAACTATACATTGACAGAATCTCAGACAAATAAGATACTCCAAAACAAAGCAGTAATACAAATCAGATCAGCAAAATGCTCAAATAAAAAAGGATAGGAGTTGAAGAAAACCTTAATACTTACATCATCGACACTAAAATCTGGATTATTTCCAGAAGCAACATTTGAACCATTTCTGTGCACTTCTCTTCCATCAAGGAAGCTCCACTTAGAATTGCCATTTCGAAGTCCATCAGAACTGTTACCGAGGCCTTTTGTCAATGTGTGGTCAGTAAATCGATCACCAGCATCAGTGAAATCATTAGATACGCTTCCAGTTTCTGAGATACTGTCAAAATCAACATGGCCAGCCTGGAGCTTTTCAATTTCCAGTCTCAAAACACCTTTCACTGGTTTATGAACCTTCCGTTTAGGATCCTATATAGAAAAAAGAAAACAGTAAAAACTATGAGATTTTAGGGATCATAATTTTCGGAATCTACTCACAAGCTACATAAACACGGCATGGCACTAGAAACCAATTAATCTTAAGAGGGGATTATTCCATGTGGCTATCAAGTGGTACACAACCTGCATTTCTGCTTGAGTTGACTAAACTTAAATGGCACAACCACATCTCTATTTTATATTGTAAAGTTAGACATAGAAATCTAATCAAGTGAGCAAACTGAATGCCCTGGAAGTTCAAGGAATGACTCCATATACTTGCAAATAATAAAACGTACACAAATTAACCTCACAAATCAGGGGGCAGATGAAGGAAATGGCTGAGGTGGAAACCAAACAAGAAATGAAAAACAATGCTGATTATCACCATTCACTTATCAAATAGGATATGTTCATAACCAGTGAAATTAACAGAAGGTATGTTAGAAATTCACATAGTACTAAAAAGGACAAAGTACCAGAAAGAGAGAGAGAGAGAGAGAAGCAAAAGGTATCCTGTCGTAACACTGCGGGCTTTCAAGCCGGCAGTGACAAGGGGTTGCTGCCATGTGGAGGCTTGACATGGAAGATCAAGAGAGTTTACAGATGAGGGACCCTCTCAATTAGCCAAAAAGTAACACCTACAAGAATAAGCAGGATTTTTTGCCACACCTGAAGTGAGTCCTCAGTATAGCTTTCTTTAACTTTATTCAAGTTAGATATTTCAACGAGAACAGAGCTTCCACTTGAATACTGAACCAACTTCCCATCTAATGTGATTTTTGCAACAGATTCAGTGACATTCTCTACAGAACTTGACCCAGAAATACTAGGAACAAGAGGACTGCTGGGGGAGGTGGCTCCACCGGAAGCTGCAGCAACATGATTATCAAACAGTGGAACAAAGGCCCAAGCGAAAGACTCTGTGTACGGCACTATTCGAGACCACACTTGAAGTTTTTGTTTTTCTCTCTCAGTAAAGTGCACCTGTTATGGTAAAGAAACTGCAGAATTAGTCATCATTGAACCATTATTAAACACCAGAAAAGCCCCCAACATCATAAAGAAATCAGTTTGGTAGACACTATTAAATTTAAACAGAAGTCAATTCTTCACTTGCACAAGTACAAAAGGAATAAAATTTAACTTTCAGGTGATTAGGTGATAATAACTTTAGCATCTCTCAGAGAACAAATTAATTATGGCTGCATCCACTGTATCTATAACCCCTTTTAGCCAATCATCAAAATTTATAAGTACAAGATAACATGTTAGAAATAGTTCCTAACACCCATTGCCCCTCTATATACATACAGAATCATCCAATACATTTCATGCATATCCAATATTGCAATTACATCTAAATGTCTTGCAATGACATGACTAATAATGATTTTACATTATAGACGCAGAAACATGGAATCATGATTTGTTTTAATGCTATCAATGATAATTGATGGTTCCCAAAAGAAGTAAGGATAATATTACCAAAGTTCCTTTTATTTTTCTTGATTGGTAACGAAGTATATTTATCCATAAAAGAGGGGGGGGGGGAGCAAAGGGGACAATATAAAGAGCAAACAGAA
>JAOXJP010121811.1:0-13835 GCA_025762735.1 Platanus orientalis | reverse complement strand
CACCACACACCTAGCATGGGCCCCACCACCTTATCCACCACCTCACCCACCACCTCACCCCGCCTCTCTCACTTTCCCCACCTCCTCATAAGGACCACACACCTTTCCTGCTCCACCTCACTCCCTTCTAGAAACCAACCACCTCACCCCCTTCCCCTCCACTCATTCCCTCCTTCCACCTACCTTCTCCACCCCACCCCCTCCATCCCACCTATAAATACCCCCATTTCGTTCATAAGAGGGAGAAAAATTTGAGGAAGAAAATCCCCCAAGAAAGAAATAGAGAAAAGAAAAGAGAGAAGAGAAAGAAAGAGAAAGAGAAAGAGAGGGAAGGAAAACTTCATACCTAGGTTGGTCCCCTCCCTTCTCTTCATTGTCTTGTTTCATTAGACTCCTCTTGCTGTAATCAACCCACCCATGAACCCCTTAAAGCAATCCCATGGTGGGACATGGGAGAGACAAGCCCTGCTATTTTATTTTGACTCAATGACAGTGCAGGGACCATAAGTCCCTCCATACTTGAAATTTGGAGCTCAAATTTGAACTGAAAGTCATTGATATATTGATTTATCATTACACCAAATTTGAGCCCCAGATGACACCATTAGACTCCTGAGATGGGTCCTACTAACTGAAAAAGGGTATTCCTCCCTGTCTAGATTGAACAGTGGGGAATGTCCAAATTTTAAATTTTTCTATAAAAATGTTTTTGATTGATTCTTGTTTCATTTATTAGTTAACTTATTTATATAGTTAAATTAATTTTTTTAGTCCATTTATCAAGTTTAGGGTATTTTACCATAATTTCTCTCGAATATAAATTTTGTTGTCTCTGTTCTATGTTAAATTTAGCTATTCATCTTATTTGCTAAATAACTTTCTATAGACTTATTTTTTTGCTCTCAAATTTGTACAATAACTTCATAACATCCTATATTTATTGTCCACCAAATTTGAGCCCAACACCATGTGTATAACTTTGGGTAGGCCCTATAACCCCTGGATTTTATAAAGGTCAGTGCAAAACTGTACAGAACCCACCCCCTTTGGAAATTCCAAAGAGGGGTTTATCCTTGGCCAATGGGTGTGAAATTTTTTAGAGGCATACTAGAGGTCTTAACCTAGTTCCCCACAAAACTTTTAACCCATTGGACCTTGGAAAGTGTCCCAAAAGTCCAAAAATTCAGGTTGTTGGACTGCTGCCTAGAATTGGTACTTTTGAAAAACCTATATGACTGAACTTTAATTAAGTTAAAGTTCAGGTGTATAGCTTATTTTAGGTATACACTACCCTAGGTCATCATACTTTGTTGGAAAGATCTCTTTCTCAGCTTTCTAAAGAGACCAATTACGTTTGATTCTGAGTTTTGTGGAGAGAGATATGCCCATTTGAGTGTGAACTATCCACAATACGCTTGAATTTTAATCCAGTTAAAATTCAAGCGTACAACATATTTCAGGCGTACACCTTGAAATCTGGCATAATACCTATTTCAGGTGTACTGACCTGAAATCCCTATCCTTTTGTCCCTGTGTGCCCCGTGGTATGAAAAGACCTACAAACCCTTAGAAAATCTTAAAGAAAGACTTATTGACTCCTAGTTCTCTGAAATGACCAAGTGGGGTCCATTGGGGACATTATGTCTGAAATCACTTCACTGTGAAGATCAGGCGTACTCAAAGATTAGGCGTATACATGAATATCAAGAGTGCTTATTGAAAAATTTTAATTTTACCCTTTCTAACAAATCATAAGGTGGGAATGAAATTCCATATGTTCAGAACCATAGGAAACCCCTCTTCCAACCTCCCAAACCCTTGTCTAACCTTTGAACATAGACTAAGTCTAGTACCAAACATCTAAGTGTCTAACACCTGAGTTTTACCTGGGAGATAACGCTAGTGTCGTGGCTGGTACGTTAGTACAATCCGGCTGAGTAACCCGACCTAATCCTTGTCTCCCAATCCTTCCCAACTTTTTATAGTCTCTATTTTACCCTAGGGTCATGTCGTATTGGTTCATGACCTAAAGATTCTAAGACTTATATATAGCCTAGTTAGGTTCATAAAATATTCACATTGGTATAACATAGTCTTGACCCCCTTTCACTAATGTATTTCAGCAGCGATAATTACTTTGTAAGTATACAAATTCCCTAAAATATACCTACCCTGAATCATTCTCACAGTCAGATGTACTTGATTATTGAGAATTGCACACACAACAAACCCCCAGAACTACATGCAGTTTGATCCAAACAAAACCCTAGGAACATTGAACCATACAAGATCGAGTATGTAGGTAGCCAGAGACTATGTCTCAGATCAATTGCAATGATCACACCATAGGTGTAGTGCAAACCAAAAAATAAAAAATAAACTAACCTCATACATTTATCTTCGCTTATGGCACTTGGAAGTTGCTAGGTTAGAGGAGCTACCCTAAAATGGTGGGTAATTGGGGGGCCTAACACTTTCTCTAATTGCAACCAAACATCTTACCTAGATCCCTAGAAAAGTAGACCAGTTTGAGAGTCAACCCTATGCCCAAGTGCTTAGCCCGGGCCCTAAAAAGCTCGTAATCATCATTTCCCCTGGAAAGAAGACAAGCGTCCAACCCCGCCTGTAAAAACCCAAATTGGTGGTGACTCCAAACCTAAGCCCTGGGACCGACCTATATTGGCCGGACATGGTTCCCCGAAGTGGAGTGGGCAAACTACCCGGTCATTCTGCCATGTCCATAGTATCCATTTACAATTAATGGCTTTTTCTATTTTCAGGTAAATCTACTAGTTCCCATACTTTTATTTTTCTCTATATACTCTATTTCTTCTTTGACTGCTTCTATCCATTTAGATGAATCTATTGAATTCATTGCATTACTATAATTAATTGGATCATTAGGAACTTCTTCATTTAGTAATACAAAATACTCTTTCATATAACTAGGCGGATTTCTTTCTCTTTGAATCATAGTCAATATATCTTGAGGTTGTGATTTTTTTATATTATTTGTTCATCTTCTTGTATTGTTTCCTTTTCTTTTGTTATTTCAAATAATTCCACCATTTTCTCAAGTTTATCATTTTCTAAATCATCCTCCATAAAATATGCAACTTTCAACTACTCCCACTGATCCATCTAGATGATGAATTACAAATCTATAACCTTTAGAATTTTCACAATATCTTATAAATGTACATTTTATAGTTTTAGGATCTAATTTATTTCTATTTGGTCCTAAAATTTTTACATGAGCAGAACTACCCCAAACTTTTAAATTTGATAAATTTGGTTTTCTACCAGTCCATACTCCATAAGGTGTTAAACTTATTGCTTTAGTTGGGACTCTATTTAGTATGTAAGTGGCAGTAAAGAGTGCCTCACCCTAAAAATTAATACTAAGTTTTGTTTGACTAAACATGGATCTAACCATGTCTAGTAGTGTTCTATTTCGCTTTTCAGCTACTTCATTTTGTTGAGGTGTATATGGTATAGTTAAATGGTGAATTATTTCATTTTCTTTACAATAATCATTAAAATTTTCAAATATGTATTATCCACCTCTATCAGTTCTTAATATTTTTATTTTTTTTTCTAATTGATTTTTCACTTTTGTTTTGTATTCTTTAAATATATCTAAGGCATCTAATTTATTTTTTATTAAATAAATGTATCCATATCTAGTATAATCATCTATAAATGTAATGAAATATTTCATACCTCTATGGTATTTAACATTTATAGGACCACATATATCAGAATGTATTATGTTTAATAGTTCTTTAGATCTTTCAACTTTTGGAAATGATTTTCTTGTCAATTTTTCACTTAAGCATGATTCACATGCTTTTATGTTTAGATCTACTTTAGGAATTAATCCTATATGTGTCATTCGTTTCATTTCTTTATAATTTACATGACCTAATCTCATATGCCATAAAATAGAATTAACATCAAACATGTAAGACACATCAATATAAGCAGAAGAAGAACTAGTAGAATGGTGAGGTAGATGAGGGATTGGTTTATGAACGCTTCCCTTAACAAATGCTCATCACTGCTCCTTGTCAGGGGTGAACATGTCAGCATTGAAAAGTGATTTTCACTTTTTTGGGGGCGCATATTCACTTTTCGGCACTGATGTGCCCAACGCCTAACAAGGAGTAGTGGTTAGCATTCATTAAGATGAGCATTTTTTATCCATTCACAGTAGATGAGAATTCCTCTATGTAAGGAGGGTAGTGACAACAGTTATAGAGAGTCATCTTATCAATAGCTTGGCGAGCATGTAGTGGACCGGTGTTTTACTCGATGCAACTAGAAAAATTTCATAGCTTGAATGGAGACAACAATGAAGATGAAGAACATGAGTTTCCATGGATCTTGATTTCAATTAACTGGTTGAGGTTTTTAGATCCTACGAAGATGATGATTAAAATTTTGTCTCATAAAATCTCCACACTTGTGAGCTTTTGTTTAAGAGACAACAAATACCATAATATTTGTATATATACCAGTTCAAATAGTCAGAGAACGACACAGTACCAAGAAAAAAAGGAGGAACGAGAAAGGAGAACGATGCATCAAGGGAAAAAATAAAATGAGAACGGGAGGAAGGAGAATGGGAAGAAGCCTTAGAGAACACAACACCAACAATGGAGGAAAGAGGAAAGCACAATTTGAGTCCTAAAAATTAGGGATTCAGTAAAGCGATTTCTTATAAACGAATATAGTAAAGTTGTAATTGTATAATACAAAAATATTACCAAATCAATCATATACCCTATGTTTGAAATATTTTAAAATACCCTATTATTTGAAAAATTCACCAAACTTCGTATATTTTCTGATAATTTTCTTTATATTCTTAGAAACTGTTTTAAAAATGATAGACTCAATATTTGAAAATGAAGGTATTTTGGGATTTTAATTTTTTGTCTTTTAATAGCCATTTTACCGCCCTTCCGTGTTACATGGCTTCACAGCCTTTTAGCTGAATGAAACCGGGGCACAAGCAAAAGGTTCAAATTATTTGTTTGTACATTTGCCTCTAACGGCCTTTATGGAAAACCTGGAAATTTCATTTACCAAGAAAAAACAGAGAAATGGCATTTTGATTGACAAAAGAAAACAAACAGATAAAACCAAAAAGTGAAAAATGAAAAGAGAACTAAGAGATTAACTAAAAAACTGAAGATTAACACATGAAAAGCAATATTAATGATAAATTTACACTTGACTTTTGTGATGATCCGTATAATTGTTTGTAGTCCTTGGATTAAAGATAATGAATAATCCAGAGAATAACTGAATATTTGTCTTCTCCAGTCCTCAACTCATACACGGACCTTAAAATTTCTGCACACTTGTCCTCGTCAAGACCTTCGAGCATCTACCCCTTTATAGAGGAATGTCCATCAAGATGCTTAGCTACTACTAGGACTCTCAAAGGCTACGAGGCTCTCAATCCAACATAGACTTTTGGTTGACTACTTTGGATGCTTAAAACTAGTGACTGTAGGAGCTATTAATCGTTCTTGCCGGGCTAGGACAAAGACTAATTATTTTTTGTGAAATGAAAGGCGTGGTTTGATTTAATGTGTCTAATAGTACAGAGAGCTGCATGGTGAAGAGAAATGTTTGTGGGCTAGGCTTAGACCTTTGGAGCTTTAAGAGTTTCCCATGGAGAGCATTCCTTAGTGAGAATAACAGGGTTTATGGATTTTTCTAAGATGGTTTGAGGTGATACCTTCACCACTGGATATGGAGAGGAATCTCGAGAAACTGTTAAAGTTATCCTGTTGATGTCATTATGGCAGGGTGGCTATATTACAGCCTTGTGGCCTGAGAGAAAAATAAAAATAAAAATTCAAAATATTATAAAGATTTCACTTAAATCCAAGACTTAGTGAATCATGTATGCATTTGAAAGAAATTTTCAGGAGAAACACAAATATGAAATTAAATTTGAGATGTCGTGCTCCCAAGAAACTGAAGATAAAGTGTAAAATTTATTTTCAGATTTGATTTGTCATTTTTAAAAAATAAAAAAAGTCAAAACCAAAACTGATGGAAAGGTCTATCTAAATGTTAAATTGTTGGAAAATTTGAGAGGATTGTAGTGATTGTTTCTACTCGAAAGTATGGTATACTGGTGGTTTTCTTCAATATTTTAATCATCCGCTCTCAATGTGGCTTGGATTTTATATGTTTAACCTCCGTTGAGGGTCAAACAGGGGTGGAAACATTAGTGTCGAAAGTGATTTTCATTTTTTGGGGGCATGTGTAAATCACTTTTGATGCTGATGTGGCTGCCCCTTGACCTCAGCGGTGATTTGCATTGGCGTAAAAAATCCTCACCACTCTCAATGCAACAAAATTCAAATGATTAAGCCTTTAGGATACAATCGAACTGTAATTTATTCTTGAACATTGTTTGCACTTGTATATACAATTAACACAATTTCACATAATACCCAAATAAAGATTAAGAAGAAAACCCCAAAATGTTGTTCACCAAATCATAATACACATTCTCAAACCCATAAACAAAATCATCTTGTATTTCACAAAACATGAGCCATAGTCTGAGGTGGATATCTTTTTTATGCTTAGTAATTTGATGAAACCCACCTCCGTTTATATATAAAAAATGCTATTAATTTTTGTTGTAACACCCATGGCTTAGAGAATTTAAGACAATAAATTGTCTTATTCAAAGCATTTCAAAGCACCATGCCATTAGGTTATAAAATATGCTATTATATCCATGCCAAACGGTAGAGCATTAAGTATCTATATATCAATACTTACATAATATAATATATCAAAGATTGTAACCATTTAACCTATTTGAATTCCTCAACGCATGCAATGATTAAAGGAATAAAATAACATTATCCCATACATCTTCAATGTTTTCAAGAGTCTTCTTCTCATAATGAAATATTATTTTATATTTAATATAGTAAATGCTTACAATAAATTATAATAAATATATTATCTTGAAATTTAAATTCCTACAATTTCTCCCAATTTCAAAATAATAAAACAAATTGAGCATTTTAAGATTCGTGCACAAGATGGAAGAATACAAAAATTTGAACATTTATTTGTGATTAAATTTTTTATGTACTAAGATATGTAATGAATTATGTCTTGACTTGCATACTTATATAGTACATCAAAATTCAATTATAAATACACAATTTCAATAGTGTTTCTCAAAGTTTATACATTAATGGTCAAGTGAACATATTCTATTTATCAGCGCTCTAAAAACAACTCAAGTCCCATAGGGAGCGGCTTCACTCCTCCACTAATATTGGTGAGTTTATAAGGAGTTATTGTAACTTGGCCCTTAATTTTTTTAGAATAATCTCATTGACTCAACCTCCATGATGTTATAGTTTCAATTTTTCACTAAGTTTACATCATAGGAATGGACAAGATGAACTACTCTTCATCTTGAATTACTTAGTGTTTTTTACTAACTACGTAGTGACTTGTTATCACATTGAACTATTTCGATTGGGTTTCAATCACAAGCAATTTTCTATGGGTATGAACCTCATTATTTTTAATGTTTCAATTAATATCTCCCTTGTAAGGCTTTTAATATATGAACCAGTCAAATTTTCCTTTGACTACATACAATTTAGGGCTATCACTAAATCCCTAATCATTCGTTTTACAAAATTGTGCTTCGAACAGATTTTTCTGGATTTCTCATTACAATTAATTTGAAAGTCTCATTTTTTTGGCACACTCTTTGTGAACAAAATTTTCATTCATCAACAAAATAAATTGGCCAGCTTAAAGAATTTTAAAGACATATTATTCAATAATCATCTAAAAAATTATATTTTTGTAGACTTTTCTAGCACATGTAAAAAAATTATTTAAAATCATACTCTCTTTTTTTCCCCAAAATTAAATTTCAATTCAATTTCATATTTTTCATTACAATGGACCATAGCCGAATTGCCCATAATCTCAATCACTATGGCCATCAATTTTCTTTTTATACTCTATGTTGTTTTTTTGTTTTTTTAGTGTTGACATTTTTTTTATAAAATCCCAAGGATTGGGGTCGTGACAATTACATACCGAAATAATGTTCTATCTAGGATTTGGTGTCCAAGATGATGTCGAGGACACCAAAAACTTCACATGGAATAAAGTGGCCAGGACTTTGATGAAACTTCAAAGGCAATCCCATCCATTTTATTCCATATGATGTTCCCTAGCGTCTTGGACACCATATCTTGGACAACCTCATCTGCATATTCATAAATTTACTATAAAAAAATTAAGGGTTATTTATGGAGAACTCCTATCTTTTAAAAGTACTTAATTTCATAAGAAAATTGGTTTTATATTAATAAACTACTAGTAATAGGCTTAGACTAGTGTGTAAAGATATCTGATTTTTTATATAACTTTTCTGTGGAATTTCATGTATAGGGGTGAAATCCGGAGATCTACGAAGGAACGCCAAAAGCAAAAGCAACTCTCTGGGTCCCTATTGATGCTGGGGTGCGAAAGCATGGGGAGCGACAGGATTAGATACCCTGGTAGTCCATGTGGTAAATGATAAGTGTTCGCCCTTGGTCTATGCATACCAGGGGCCTAGTTAACACATGAAACACTTAGCCTGGAGAGTACGGTTGTAAGGCCAAAACTCAAAGGAATTGACGGGGGCCTGCACAAGAGGTGGAGTATGTGGTTTAATTCGATGCAACATGCAAAACCTTACCAACTCTTTTCTTCTCATTTTTAATTTTTAGTTTTTATGGGTGGATGGAGCATCTATTTGTAGCTAAGTGGGATCCTCTTAATGACCACTTGGGTTAGACATACTAGGGATAATTTATTTTGTATATCTTTTTAATATTTTAATTACATCATGGACAACAAATCTTGGATAGAACATCCTTTCCCCTTTATCTTCCATCTAGATTAGCCAAGTGTACAATTTCCTTATCCACGTCATTCATCCCTATGGCCTATCCAAGGTTGTTAAAATCGAGATCCTACATAGGATCGGTGGGGGGGTTCTCATGGATCAGATTGAGCATTATAAGATTCTACTTTCCTCAAATAAATAATAAAGGGGAAAACCACCAATAATAATGAAACATGTTAAAGAATCATTAAAACCATTAAAGGAAAATTAACAAAATTTAACATAATGCAATTTCTATATTTTTTATCTCTATTAACTAAGAAAATATTATACATTTTTCAAAACGAATTACCCATAAAGTAAATTATTAAGCTACCACAATAACTAAACATATTAAATTAACCAAGTGGATTCATACTAAATGGTTCATATTTCAATCTTTTTTTACTATAGTTAAAAACATAACTCATGAAACTCATTCCTTCTTCAGTTGTTCTTGTAAAAGAAGGTATTTTACTCTCAAATGGGATGGGTTTATCTTGCGACAAGAAATAGGAATATGACTGTAGAAACCAAAAAAATGTGCACGTGAATGACTGTGTACATGTCACTCGCCACCACATATTTGGGCGAATGAAGACATGTATACTTCATTTGCGCAGTAAGTCGTGAGTAAACCAAATAAGGGCACTCGCCACATAAAATGTGCGCGAATGCAATATTCGCATTCGTGTACTACGGGAACCAGAAACTGAAATCCGATTATCTCTCCTTCTATGGTGGTTGTTTTGGATAACCACGACTCCTATGAGTTTCCTAACCACCTAGGAGACTAAGGGAGGTGCACTCTCACATAAAGGAAGCATTAACATGTTTGGGATAAGGATTAAAAAATTTCACTTTAACATGGAAGCTATGAACAAGATAAAGTTCTTCTCTCCCAAGAACTCTTCAAAAATTTGTTCCTACACCTATAAATACTTTTTTTTTAAATGAACGAAAAAAAGAAGTTTGAAGTCCTTAAAATCATGTACAAACTCATAAGAAAAAGACAATCATTATTCTTTGAGTTTGAAGTCCTGCATCTCACCAAACCTTTCAAGCTCTTCAAGTTCAGCATGTTTTCTCTCTTTCAAGAAGGTTGCAAATCCATAACACCTCTGCACAATCCTTTGAAGAAGATAGTAGAGAAACCTGATGAAGAAGACAGTAGTAACAAGGTAATGCAAGGCTTATTTATATTTATAGAGTGAAGTTTGTATCTATATATCTTCATTAATAAAATTAGAAATTTCATCTTTTTCTTCCCCTTTCTCTTTACTTTATACAATTTCTCTTTTGTTCTACAAGTTGAGAAACTTAAATTTAATTAGAGGTGTGCCCTTAAAAGGCAGTAGTTAACAAATCTTTTATGAGATTTGGAGTATTAGTTTTCATTCATAAAATAATAACTTAGACTCTTAAAATGGTTAGGTAATTTGCTCAACGAATTTCGCTTCATACATGACTCAAAATTTGGTGTTACAATGGTTGGCACTACTCAGCTTGAAACTGCACCTACGATCTGATATCATTAGAATATGATAATTCCAATCAAACTAGCATTAACTTGACTATTGTGTAGATCTATTGTAATGGGTTATATTCTTGAATCTTGATTGAAGAATAGCTCAATAAGATAGGTTACAAGGGTTTGTTGATTCTGCCAAACTTGAATAATTGAACTCTACAATAGAATAAATAAAACAATGTGAACAATTTCAAAAGGAAGAGTCGTATTCACTTATTATTTACTTCAATGGTTTAATCTGAATTAAGTAATTAGTATTTATAATTAGGGATTTTTTTTTATTAAACTTTGGTATTTTATAGTTATAAAAAATGTGTTTTTTTGTAGGATCATAATAGAATCGATCAGGATCGCTTGAATGATTTTGGATCGTAGGATAATAAGATCCCACAATAAAAAATGAGATCCTACGACGATCATGTAATCTAAGATTTTGGTAAAGAGTTGGATCAATTGGATGACATAGGATCATTGGATCATGCAATCCTACGATCCGAATCAAGATCTTGATAACCATGGGCCTATCATGAATTTTACTTTACCATACAAATTCTAGCTTTAAACAAGGGAGAATGATTGTATGTGTTGACACAGGCCTATGTAGGCGTGTGATTGAGTGACACGTAATGTGTTTTTGAATTTTGTGTCTTTTTTTTTTACACCTGAATACTTTTTGAACCCCAACACATTATGTGTCAGCTTATCACCATAAACACTACAGACACTTTGTCATCACATTTTTCTTCCTTAAACAACACTTGGGAAAAGATGATTATTTCTGCAACAGCCCTTTCTTGTTGCACCCACCAGCAGTTAAGGGTGTCAACAAGCCAAACTGAGCCTTAGGGCGAGCTCAGTTCACCCAACCTTTTTTTTGTTAGGTGAAACATCAAATTCAGGGAACAAATCTTATGTGACCAACATTGATGTGATTACTTTACAAAAAAACAAAAAAAAACATTCATGTGGCTAATGTGTAACCATACCATGGACTGACACATGGTGTGCATAAGGTTAAAAGCATAACAAAAGGTTGTTTGAATAATAAAAAAAAGCATAGGTGGTAAAAAAAAAAAAAAACACACACACACACCAAATTCGAAAACACATAAAGTGTCAAATAGTGGTGCGTCACATATTGGTCATAGAGATCGTTTTCACAAAATCAAGCTTACATGTGCATGAAATGGCTGATTTAATTGTCGTGATAACATTTTAAGAAAAAACTTTGTATCAATATATTTTCCAATATTCATTTATTATAAGTCAATTTAATTTTTATAATATATATATGTTTTGATAAGTAAAATTAGTGGTTAATTATTAAGTAGGTGAAGACAGGTTTTGAACCCAAGTCTATCGTACAAACACTTGTTGTTCTATATTCTATGTATAAAGAGTGATATGCACTATTATGTAAACAACAAGTATTTATTTCATATAAATAAA
The DNA here is from genome assembly GCA_025762735.1 of Platanus orientalis. Taxonomy (NCBI): domain Eukaryota; kingdom Viridiplantae; phylum Streptophyta; class Magnoliopsida; order Proteales; family Platanaceae; genus Platanus; species Platanus orientalis. The sequence goes on along the minus strand of JAOXJP010121811.1, from coordinate 1,905 downwards.
ATACTTAAAAATAAAATTGAAATAACGATTTACCTATTGGGATAAACTAACAAAAATCAAACCCGAAATTGATCAAGGCTAGTGTTTAACACTATATCCTTAAGATAGATTTTGCCCTTCGTAGTGGTGCTTACAAGCTTCGCGAACATTTGCCTCCCAGGATACAATGATCGACAACATATAGAAGAAGCACTGCAATTTGTGTGTTTGGCAAATCAAACTTGTGTTGTACTCTCTCTCATATAAAACTGCTATAATGCACTCCATCATGCTTAATTTCAGACACATCTATGATACCTACTTCAGATACTATGAATTTAGATTATTGAAATGAAAGAGGGATGATTTATTTATATATTGTTCATTTCTATTCGGAACAGGTATAAGGACACAACTTATGGTGTTCGAATAGACATGAAAGCAAAAAATATGCATTTTTGTAGACACATTCATGTCTGTTCAGAATAGACAAAGGGTTAAAAGGTGTGATTTAATAGCCATCTTCATATCCATACCAAAGATACATGTTTTCAAGAATCAAACTTGTGTTGTACTCTTTTTCATACAAAACCATTATAATGCACTCTATGATACTTAAATTCGGAGACCTTTATGATACCTATTTTGGATACTACGAATTTTAGATTCTTGAAAGGAAGGAGGAACGATATATTTATAATTGTTCATGTTTGCTCGAAACAGGCATAGAGACACAGTTTATGGTGCACAAACAGACACAAAATAAATAATAAAAAAAGATGCATTTCTATAGTCACATTCATGTTTGTTCGGAACAAACAATGGATTAAAATGTGTCATTTAATAACTATCTTTATGTCCATACCGAAAAGACATTTTAAAAGGGATGATTTAATAGTCACATTTGTGACTATTCAGTCCAAATAGTCACAAAAGGTAAAACTGTAAAACCATGTAAGTAAACACACCGTCACAGGTATAACCGAATCTAGGAGAGAAAAAAAATAGTAATAAAAAATTATTTTATTTTTTTCTTATTGACCCAACCCGTCTTGATTTAGTGCATGTGTGTGTTTATATAGACTTAGACCATGTTGGTTAGGTCCTCTCCATTCCAGAAAACAGCGGTGCCACTTGGGGCCCAAGTTTATATCTAATGCTATTATATATTAACTTCCAAAAAATTTTGGGTTAATTCATGTGGGATTATTAAAGTTTTACACACCCTTTAACCAGTGTTCAACTAGGCACCTTTAGAGACAATTTTTCATTCACCTATTAATGGTTTTGAGTATCCAACCATGCGACGTTCTTCTCCTCATTGTGGTGAATATGAACCCATGTGAACCCGTTTCAAACAACTTGTGAGTCCCACTTTTATCTTGACTCAAAGATAGTGAAACGATCAAATTTAGCACAATAAAATTTAGTCACTTTGCAAAACTGTTTCCAACAACACCCACAATAAAATCTGTTCACTTTTCAAAACCATTTCCAACAACATCCATAGAACATCTTCTACAGACTTCGTCTTACTTCACTTCGCAAGTTCTTTTATTTATATATTTATATTTTATGTAAAAGTGAGCGGTGATGAGTGGGGTTCAATAAACAAATAGTGAGAAGGGGTTTTGAACCCTAATAATGAGGGGAAAAATGAGGTGAAAATGAATTTGAGCTGTGCAAACGGCACCAGGGTGCAGACCCATCAGCGTCGAAAATAGGCAAGCCCGGCCCTCAAATTGGCCCGAAAAAGCCTGGCTCGAGCTAGGCCCGTCAAGGGCCCGAGCCAGACCCAAGGCCCGAACTTTTATTGAGGGCCGGGCTTGGGCTTACCTCGGCTAGGCCCGGGCCCGGCCCGAGGCCTGAACTTTTACATACATAATATATATGTATTATATATAATATACTAATTATTTTAAAATT
>JAOXJP010121790.1:0-13835 GCA_025762735.1 Platanus orientalis | reverse complement strand
GGATGGCATAATAAAACAGAACCACAAACCTGAAAATAAAACCCTCTCAATGCTGAAACTCGGTTCGAGTTAAAGTATATGATGTAAAGCAATCAAGAGATACATGACAGTACCCTGAGTCAAATGGAAATTTCCGTAGACACCCAAAACCTCATAATATAAATCTGTAGCAGAGAGCACCATTCTAGAAAATGCTACAACTTTTCCTTGCAAAATGCCTTGATAGATGTTGATCATTCATCATAAAAGAATACTAATTTTTAAACCCATTTTTTTAAAAACCAAACAAATAGAACAAAATCATAAAACTGGGTTACGCTACACACTAAATCCTAGAATTCTGGGCAGCGATCATCCAAACCCTAAATCTCAATAGCAAGGTATAAACTAATCATAAAAAAAATCGCCAAAATAGATTCATCTCACCAATCCGACAAATTTATAGAAAATAAAAAAAAATAAAAATCCCAAAGCTTACAACTTATATAATAAAAAAAACAATACCTGAAGAGTTGGGAGACTTGGGAGACAAATTCATCTCATTTTTGTAGAACACGTTGCAGGACCTTACATTTCCTCTCTTTTTTTATTAGTTCTTCAAACAACCTATTGAGGCCAGAACATGGATTAGTAAAGAACATGAATTGAAACTTTTGCTGAGAGGGATTTGGGGGTAGAGGTGCATAAGCAAGAACCAAAAAAAAAATCTAGAAATACCTTAGTAGTGTGAGTCATCTTTGTTCCTGCTTTAAAAATCAAGGCAAATCTTAATTTATCTTTTTTCCCCTTTTCAGCAATTTTTTTGAGGTAAAGAATATTTATTAAAAAAAAAGGATGAGAGAGACAGAAGAAGCGTGAGAGAGGCGTAACAAAAAGGAGGGCACAAGGATGCAGGGTACAAGATGGAGAGGGGGGAGATGGTTTTGCCAGAGAGAGAGGGGGGGAGATGGTTGTGGGATGAGCAGAGGCGTGCAGAGGGGAGGAGATGGGGTACGGAACGGGGTATGGAGTGGGTGAAAGGTATGGAGAGGGAATCGGAAAAAGATTGAGGGCTAGAGAGAGATAAGAGGAGAGGGATGAGAGAGAATGGGGAGGTCAGGCTGGGGCGTCGGGTGAGCAGAGGAGAGAGAGAGAGTCGTCAACCAGGGGGCGTCAGGCAAGCAGAGGAGAGAGAGAGAGATGCGGTGGAAGAGAGCAGAGGGACTTCGCGACTAGGCTGTTGGCACCGTCGGCACTGATTACGACGTCGACTACTAGGGATTGCCAGGTTCGGTTGGTCGTGTAGTGGACGATGTAGGGTGTGCCGGGGGAAGAAGGGACTTCGAGATGCGTGAAGAGGGCGGTGATGAGGTTGGTCCCTTCGGATTGGGCACGGGAGTGGAGATAAGAGTCGAGGAACTCACGGCGGAGCATAGCGATATACTCGTGCGATTTTAGGGTTTTGCCAAAATCAACAATGAGATTTGAGGGGGGGGGGGGAGACTTTCCGGTCGACGAGCTCCGGCGAGATGGAGAACTCATCTAGCATGCAAAGAGGGATGGCGCCGCCGCATGGAGAGATATTGCCCACGTTCAAACCCTAAAGGGATCAAATGGGTTTTGGAAAGAGAAATGAGGGAAGGGTGAGGGAAAAAACAGGGGAGAGAGTTCTTTTCACGGGAAGAGGGAGGGAAAAAAAAGTGGGCGCGCCATTTTATCTTATACTGCGTTTTTGTTACGCTGATTAAATATAAAATAGGCAGTGTTTCAAAAACATTGTATATTTGACTTTATACAGCGTTTTAAACGCTGTCTATGTTCTTTTGCCGATTTCTATATTCAGCCTTTAAAAATGCTGTATAAATAAAAAAAATATACAGCGTTGTCAAAAAATGCTGTCTATTTTCATTTGTACAACATTTTATAAATGCTGTGTATTTCTTTATTTCTTTTAAACAACATTTTTTTTTGTAGAAAGTGTCATATATTATTCACTTTTGAATTTTAGAATAACCATCAATAAAAGTACCTGAGATATCTTGTAATGGCCAATGCAACTCCAATTGGTCTAGTGGTTCCGTCCACAATGATTTTGATGTAGCCTTGTCGTGGAGGAGACCATGTGGATAACAAGGTAACAATGCTTGGAGGAATCAAAGCTTCATCATTGAAGCCACTTTCAGCCGAATTATTGAGTGCATGCAGGTATTCATTGAGCATCCTAGTTGCTTTGTGAATGATGCTAGCAAAATGAGAAATGCTATGGAAGATTTTGTCATTTCAAGCTTTCCAGATGGACATAAAAAAAAAAAAAAAAAGCTTTCTAGATAGACCAAATAATGAGAGAACCCATTTTAAAAGCATATGTCTTGATATAAAAGACACCAGTCCCTAATCCAGTTCTTAAAAGATCTCTTATTCTCTCAAGTCCTTATACCCAAGGAGGAACCAAACTAAATTAATTATGAAAATCCACAATTAAAGAAGAGATGGTCAATTGTTTTCATTTCTTTTTTCACACAGAGGACAAGATGGATCTATCGAACTGATAAACTTAGAGATCACCTTTCATATGAACAGTGTTATTTAATCATCTCCAAATGAACATTACAATAAATTGAGGGATGATTTTGAATTTCCATAATATCTTGAATATTTTACCAAAGATAGAATCCATTTTGGTGGAGGATGAAGCTTTTCCCTTGCTGAATTGAGTATATGTAGATTTAATGGTAAAGATACCCGATGGGGTGAGGGTCCAAATGAGATTATCATCCTCGTACCTATCTACTTTGCTGAGGTGTATTTTTGAATTGCTTCCAATACATGTGAGGGAAAGATATCTGCCAATATATCCGTCCTCCAAGTACGAGTGGTGTGATCAATAAACTCATCAACTTTCTTCTTAGGAGATCCAATGATGTTGTCAAAGACTCTGAGCTAGCATACCAGGGATCTTCCCAAATATTAACATTGTGACCACTGGCAACTGACCAACAAGTCATTTCTTTAAGTAATTCCCAAGTACTGAGAATGGCTCTTCATGTGGATGAGGTTGATTTGGTTTGTTTAGTCTCCCAAAAGCTTGAGTTCCTTTGGTATCTCGCCCTTAAAAGTCTAATCCAGTTGTCACTAGGATTTTTTTGAATCACCATCCTAGTTTAGCCACTAATGCATTATTGATTGTTTTCATCGCTCTAATTCCAAGGCCTTCGTTTTCTTTTTTTTCTTTTGAAAAATATTCTAGGCTTTTAAATATTGCATACTCTTGTCATCTTATTTCCACCATCAAAAATCTCTTTGGAGACTGTTGATGTGTTTGTAAATAGATTTTGGAATGAGGTTAGTTTTCATGTGCATAGTAGCAAGGGATGGAGGCTAAGACTGATTTGATCAGAGTAGTTTTGTCATCATGGGATAGTAATTTGGCTTTCCAACCTTTAAGCTTGGTTATCTGGTATTTTTTTAGAAGGAATTCATATGTCATTTCTAGTATCCTTCTATAAAAGAAATTTGCCAAGATATTTGTCTTATTTTTTCATCAATTGAATTCCAAAAAGTTTGATGAGCTTTGTTTTCCTCTCTTCTTTGACATTTCTACTTAAGATCAAGGCAAATTTGTAAAATTCACCTTTTAACCCAACAATTTTTCATAGGTCTCCAAAGTGAGCTTGAGAATTTCAGCATCCTGCATATTAGTCCTTCGAAGAAGAAGAAGATTATCAGCAAATATTAATTGTGAGAACTTTGGTGCATATATGTTTATATCATGGGTCTTTTTCTGAAAGGAAAAACCCTTGAGAACTGCATTGATGAAGTCCTATTCTAGTCTAACATAATGTGCATTGTCATGGGCAATGATAATATTATCTGTGATTTGTCACCCCAGGATGAAAGCACCTTGTGTGGGTGAAATTAATCAATCCAGAAGATGTTTGATATGCCTGGCAATGATCTTGGTGATCATCTTGTACATGACGTTGCATAAAGAAATTGGTTTATAATCCATCAGAGTCTCAACCACATCTTTCTTAAGGATTAAGGCAATGTAAGTTTTGTTGATCTCCTCCAGAATATAACAATCTCTGAAACCCTATTGAACAAGCACAACCAAATCCTTGCCAATGATATCCCAATGTTTTTGGTAAAACATAGCATGGATTCCATAAGGTCTTGGAGGTTTGAGAGGTCCCTTAGAATTTAAAGTCTTCTTGATTTCCTTCATGCTTGAGATAGCCGCCAATTTCTTATTCTCCTCACTTATGATCGGTTTATTAGTGAATATGAAATCTTGTTCCATGGGACTATTATGATTAAATGAAGATATTGAATTATAATATTGGATAAAGGCCTTAACAATCTCTTTTTCATCATTGGAGAATTGGCCAAATGACATTCTTATTGTGCTAATTATGTTCTTCTTCCCCCTATTAAGTGTGGAAATATGGAAAAAAAATGTATTTTTATCCCCTTCATTGATCCATGAGATCCTAGACCTTTGCATCCAATAGATTTCTTCTCTTTTGAGAAGTTCATTGAACCTGTCAACCAAATGCTTTTCTTTTTCGATATTTTCATCACTTGGTGCACCCTTCTAAAATTCTAGAAGCTTTTTTTTGACATTTTGAATTTCTAGTTGGATGTTGTCGATGTCATGACCTGAATCTACGGGCTGTGAAATAGGCCGGGTTTGGGTCCATGACATGGGAATGACCCGTACCGAATCTATTTCTCATAGTGAAGTGACCAATGAGATCGGAACGTGTCATTAACCCTCTTACCTAATCACATCATTTCCCATATAAACTAGCTAACCTACTAATTTCACAATCATTCAATTTCATTTAATAATCGCATCGCAATGGAATAATAATATCAATGACAAACTAAAATCCTTTGTAGTGGAAATAGAAATAACCATCTAAAAGTATCATATAGCCATTCAAAATAAAAGGACCTAAACCTACCCACACAATATCTACAATCCTTGTCCACGAAGGGGCCAATCTCAAATGAACAAAGTATTACAAGTACTATATCTCTGATATATGCTAAAAACTAAAATAGAGTGTATCATCATTGGGCTTGGAAGCCCCCTCCATCAACTTCCTTCGGTCCTAAGGCATAATCCAACCTGTGCACTCACACTTCTACGGGTTGTGCCAATTGGGGTAAGCTTTACGGGCTTAGCGAGAGTGTATATAGTTTATACAACACAAAAGAAGGCCAAAGATAATCACAGTAGCAAATAGGAATAATCAAGATAGAGTAAGGAATCAAACAGATATGAGAGTACATCAAACTCACTAAACATGTATTCCTACTATGATTCGAGTTACACATATCACAAGATGACCACAAGAACATATCCATATGAGGTTAAGTTGAATCATGCATATACTACACGTTATATGCAACATGCTAGGTATTATATGCACATGTACAATAATATATATGTCACATGCAAATCACAACAGTGTCTCATCACATAACATGTCTAAATGTAAGTAAACCATGAATGGTCTCTAACAAAGCAAATCACATAAACTGTGTAATGTCTTAGACAAAGCGTATCATAGGTAAACTATAAAAGGTCTCTGGCAAAACATATCATATATTAACCATAAAAGGTCTCCGACAAAGCATATCACATAACCCGAATAAGGGTCTTTGACATAGAACATCACATCGCCTATATTGGGTCACTAGAGCCGTCTTCACCTATTAATGTGATCTGGTGATTGGGTACCTATAGTCATAAAGGCTAACCCACAAAGGGATCCATAAGGTCATAAGACCAATGGGCATGATGGCTATCTTCACCTATTAATGTGACCCTGTTATTGGGTACCTGAAACCATAAAGGCTAACCCACAAAGGGGTCTTCCGACCTAAGAAGGGCAACCCACATAGGAGTCTATGGGGTTACGTCTAGCCAACCCATATATGGGTCTCTAGGGTCATAAAGACCATACACATATATATAGGTCACAAGGACCTATAAACTTAGGGGTCTTTGGCCCCAAAAGAGAAAATTCTTGCATTGGGGTATCACATTAAATCTTCACATCCAAAACCATGTTCCAAAATCATGTTTTTATAGAATAAGATAGATGTTAAAATTCCTAAGTCAGTTATCCTAGAGGGGGGTGAATAGGATATTATCAATTTTTAATCTTCTTTTACTTTGAATTACAATGTCACTATATCAATTCAAATATGGAAGAGCAATTTGCAAAGATAATTTGAATCAACAAGTTCAAGACTAAGATAAATTGATCATGTAAGGTGACAACAATTGAATGTATGCAAGTGAGAGACGATAGCATGAAGACTAAATAAACAAACCACAAGACAATATTTATAGTGGTTTGGCATGATGGCCTATGTCTACTCTCCAATCCCACTAAGGGGGGGTGTTGATTCTTATTAATAGTTCTAACAACTATTACAAGGAAGGAAATCAACCAAACTTACTAATCATACTTGGTGAGCATGTGTTTCCTCCAATGTCTCTGATGGAGGGGATGCAATGCACTCGGTATCTCCGGCAAGTGTTCCACGTCCGGTGTCTCTGGCAGACGTCCTCAAATGAAGATGTTGATGATGATGGAAAGTAGCAAGGTGCTTGGCCTCTTAAAGGAAAGTGTGACTATGGGGTAGCATCGGTTGTGAAGGCTTGTTCCTTTGAAGCCAAACACTTACTAGGACTTCTTGTGGGGACAAGAGCCTTTAACTCTGTCTAGGTGAAGGGGTATTCACTCACTAGATCACCTAGACACACACCTACTTCTCATAAGATTTTCTTATTTTGCTCAAGAACCTTTCTCACAAAGGTTTTTGGTTTTGGAACTAACAAGATCAATCAATCTTCAAAAGTGTATTCAAGAAGTGTATTTTGTTGTTCAAGAGAAGTACTAGGCCTTTCAAAATGGATGACATTTATAGGGAGAGTTCCCACTTCCTTTTGGTGAGGGGCTGCATAGTGATAAAAAAACTAGCCGTTATAGCAGACCTCGGTAGCCCACCATGATCCTAGATCGACTAAGGTACCCTGTCGTGGTTGTTTAAGGCCTAGGATCCTGAAACCTTAATTTGAGATTTTTCAGGCCGATCATCCAAAGTACCACTTGAGATCCGGAGCTATACACCCGTGGTCACCCGAGGGTCCTTGCAAGCAACCGAGATGCCCTATATTCCCTTAGGTGGCTTCCTTGTTCTTCTTAGGCCTCTTCCTTTCTTTCCTTTGATATTTTTTATTATATTTTTAAACCTTGGAGTCACCTACATGATGAGGGGCTTAAAACCACTGGTCTTGGGAATTTGGGCAACCAAACCTTTCCGGGCCAAAGTCGACACAAGATGCATGACATGCTTGGGGCTCCACTTAAGAGATTATGCCTTGGTCTTAGAACTTCTTAGAGCTTTAAAGAGCTTGAAGTCTTCATGATCTTGATGATGGTCTTTTCACAAGCATTCAAGACACACTTTTACAGTTACAAATTTTTAAACATTCCTATGCATCAAGTCTAATAAATGAAATTGGCAATTGGACTTTACAATCTCCTCCTTTGACAATTTCATGACAAAACCTCTCAATACATAAAACACAAACAAGGTGCACAAGATTCCACAGTGCCTTAGCAAACACCAAACTCGAGTGAACCTATCAACCCTGCATCATAAGGCTTATACCCAATCAAGTGTAAAAGTGTGGCATTGATATATAAATGAAAGATATAGCATGATCCAAGAATTTAAAAGAGATTTCAAAAATTTCCCATATACTCCTCCTCACACACATGCTTCTCACACACACACACTCCCCCTTACTGAAGTCTCCCCCTTTTGGCATGAAAATGTGTAAAGGAAGCAAAGGAAAAGCATAAATAGTGCAACAATAAATGGAATTAATGGATCAAACAATAGATAAGTAAATAGATTGTAGTACATTAGCACAAAAAATAGAAATATAGTCATCACCACAAAGTATAGACATCACAAACAAAAACTAAGATGACTCTTGACTGACAAACAAAAAGCTAAGACTCCTAAACATAGACATCCTGCTCTACTCTTGGCCAGTCCCAAATGCCGGGTCATCTCCTACAACTACTGCTTGATCATCCTCAGGGTCCGTATCGCCAAAATGAAACTCAGGTAAAAGTGATATAGGCTCAGAGTCAAACTCTAACTAAACCCCTAGGGACTGAAGATGATGCTCGATAGCCATCTGGTGGCAATCCACCTTCTACTCTAGTTTGTGAAAACTCATTACCATAAACTTTGCAGCTGCTAAAAGGGTTTAAAGGACAACATTTGAAGATTGAGTTTGCTTCTAGGGACGGGCTCCTTATGATCGGGTAACTTGCATGTTCATCCACTTCAAAGTCACAGTCAAAATGTTGTACATTGGCATCTGGAAGTTGCAAGACAAGGAGATTAGAAAGCCTGAGGAGCGGATCATGTACATGATGAGAAGCCCGAAAGGAATGACTATTGTCGTAGAACGTCACTCCGCCTCTATGATCATCTTGTGAATGATAATCGTGGGGATATCGAGAGGCTATCCTTGGATTACAACATCCACTAGATAAGCCATCTTAGGACTGAGAGTGTTGTTGTGATATGTGAGCAACAGGTAATGTGAGAAAATGAGGTTCACTAGTCATGCAGACTCGGGAAACTAGACAGATGAAAGGAAGTTCCAGTCATTGATGCACTGGCCGGTGAGACGGAAAGTCAAATCCTCCTTCATGGTTTTCAAAATGTCTAAAAACACAAGAAACACAACAGGATTTTCAGGACGTTGTAGGTTAAGGAAAGTGGCTAGACTGTTGGGAGTGATTTTGAGAGCCCTTCTATGGATCTCAGTCTTGATCTCGGGCTCCTCACGACTGCGATAATGCATATTTGCATAGAACTGCCGCACTGTATCATAATGATCCTTGCCAGTGAGTTGAAGGAGGTCAATCCAACCCTTGTGTTGAAGTCATCGCACTGATTGACTTTCTCTAAAATCACCCGCTCCACATATCTTTCAAGGAGCATTGGATAATAAACATGGTACAATTAGTACCATTCTTGACAACGATCATCATAAAACCGTTGCCCTAAAGCCCTAGATGCCTCACAGGACTGTGGTGCACGTAGGGGTCCACAAGGAGGAGGAAATTCAAACTATTGAGGAGGATTTGTAGGCTAGGAAGGAGCATTCTAGTGAGTAGGGGGTGTGCCACCCGTAGAGGAGGCACCACGACTTGAGTGAGAAGATCGTATGGTCATCTTATGCTTTATTTTGAGGGGAATGAAACAAAATATGAGAAAATAGGTCCCAAAGCACTATGCAAGGTGTACAGAAGAGGGACAACCTCAGGGGACTACACGAAGAGGGAAAAAGACAGAAAACCTAGCCAAAATGTGAAGGGACAGGAAAAAATGGGACTTTTAAAAGACCTGTTGCCGAAGGTAGTCAACCGTCATGAATTGCGGGCGACTAAGACCCCCTATCGCAGTCAACCTCAAGGACTCACGGGTGACCGAGGAGCCAGAATTTCCTTTTAGCTCCTAGGGGTCAGCTGAATGAGATTGAGTACCTTAATTGGCCCTTGGCCCATATGATCTAATACCCTTAACAAACTAATTCGAGAAGTAAATAAATGTTCCACACATGTGTACCTCTTTACGATAGAGCACACATTCTGATTTTACCACGAAGGTGTTCAAATCTTTCGAATTCAAGTGGTTTAGTGAGTATATCAACCAAATTGATCATTGGTATTTACATGCACCAAAGATACAACCTGTTCCTCCACCAATTGGTGAATAAAGTGGTGTCAAATGTCAATGTGCTTGATCCAAGAGTGTTGGACCGGATTTTTGGATATATCGATCGCACTTTTGTTATCTACAAATAGACTCATAGTGGATTGACTAATCCCATAATTCCTAAGCATTTGACGTATCCATAGGAGTTGGGTGCAACCACTACCTAAAGTAATATACTTGGCTTCCGCTGTGGATAATGATATAGACATTTGTTTCTTGCTATGCCAAGAAACTAGGCTATTTTCGATGTAGAAACATTCTCCACTCGTAATTTTCCTATCCTCAACATCATCGGCCCAATCCACATCAAAGTGTCAGCAATTTCTGATGTGGTGTCAAAGGGGTACCATAGACCAAAATCCAACGTTCCATGAACATACCTAATGATCCTTTTTGCGGCCTTAAGGTGTAACTCTTTAGGAATGGCTCGATACCTTACACAAGCACCCACACTAAATGCAATATCTGGTCAACTTATGGTTAGATAGAGTAAGCTCCCAATGATACTCATATACATGGTGGGATCTACATCAACACCCTCTAGGTCCTTTTTATCACTTGTGCTAATGGGGGTGTTGACGGGTTTGGATTCTTGCAATCCAAATTTAGACATAAGATCTTTGGAAAACTTTGATTGACATAGGAATATGCCATTTAGAGTTTGCTTCATTTAAAGCCCAAGGAAGAACTTGAATTCTCTCTTCATACTCATTTCGAATTCCGATTTCATTGTGTGAGAAGATCCATGTGACATTTCCTCACTTGTGGACCTAAATATAATGTCATCCACATTTATTTGGATAATGAGTATTTTCTCATACTCCTTTTTGATAAAGAGAGTCTTGTCAACACTCCCCCTATCAAAGTGGTGTTCAAGAAGGAACCTAGTTAGGCGTTCATACCAAACTCTAGGAGCTTGTTTGAGGCCATAGAGAGCCTTCTTGAGCATATATACATAATTTAGCATGTAAGGATCTTCAAATCCATCAGGTCGCTCAACATAAATTTCCTCTTGGAGAATTCCATTTAGGAATGTGCTCTTGACATCCATTTGATGTAGTTTGAACTTTAAGAAGAATGCAATGGATATAAGTATTCTAATTGATTCCAACCTTACTACCGAAGCAAAGGTTTCCTCAAAGTCGATCCCTTCAATTTGAGCATATCCCTTGGCAATAAGTCCAGCCTTGTTCCTTATCACGGTTTTATGTTCATCAAATTTATTTTTGAAAATCCACTTGGTACCAATGACATTTTTGTCTGTGGGCCTTTCCGTGAGTTACCATATGTCATTTCTTTTAAATTGATTTAGTTCTTCTTACATGGCATTTATCTAATCTGAATCATCAAGGGTCTCCTTCACTTTCTTGGGTTCAGTCATAGAGGTGAAGCACAAATGGCTAATAATGTTCTCAAGTTACCTACGATTCTTAACCCCTTCACTAGGATCACCAATGATATCTGAGGGTGAGTGACCTTCAGTGATTCTAGAATCTTTAAGGTGAGTTTGAACTTCATCTTCATCTCCACCGTCGTCATGGTGAGATGGGGATTGATGAGAGGAAGAGGCTTCTACAACTTCTTCTTCATGTGTGATAGGTGGTGGCAATGCATCCTCTTCATGAGATTTCCTCTCATGATCATCAATAACACCATTGATGGATTCTTCCATGGTTAGTGTTCTTTTGTTAAAGACCTTATAAGCCTTGCTCCTTATGGAATATCTAAGAAAGATTGCCACATCACTCTTAGAGTCAAATTTTCCTAGATTCTCCCTATCCCTAAGAACATAACAAACACTTCCAAAAACTTTGAAGTATTTTACATTAGGCTTCTTCCCATACCAAAGTTCATAGGCCATTTTGGTAGTGTCGGGTCTTATAAAGACTCTGTTTGAGACATAGCAAGCAATGTTAACCGCTTCATCCCAAAATCTTTTGGTAACATCCTTGTAAGTTAGCATGCATGTAGCCATGTCAAGGAGTGTCATATTCTTTCTCTCAATGACTCAATTTTGTTGGGGAGTCTTGGGAGTAGAGAATTCATGCTTGATGCCCATTTCGTCACACCAAGATGAAAACTTATGGTTTTCGAATTCTCCACCATGGTCACTCTTAATCTTCTTTATTGAGAGATCTTTCTCAACTTACATTCTCTTACAAATATTCATAAATTCATCAAATGCATCTGATTTCTCTCTAAGAAATGTGACTCAAATGTATCTAGAAAAATCATCAACAATCACAAAGAAGTATCTTTTTCCACCTAGACTTTTCGTTCTAGTTGGTATGGCTAGATCCATGTGAATTAATTCTAAAGGTATTGAAGTCCCTATTTGAATTAATTTCTTGTGAGGGACTTTTGTTTGTTTTCCCATTTGACATCCCTTGCATACAAGATTGTCAACCTTGTTCAAGTTCGGTAGACCTATGGCAAGTTCCTTCTTACTTAACTTAACTAGATCTTTAAAGTTAATATGACCCAACCTTTGATGCCAAAGGTTTGTCTCTTCGGTTTGGGAGATAAGATAAGCTCTTGAGTTGTTGCTAATAAGATCAAGAACATAGCAATTGTCACTAGTTTGAATTCATACCACAAGAATCTCTATGGACATCGGCCATTCGGGAGGGGTTCGGATTCCCCTGCCTGCCCGTGGTTTCTGGGTCCACTTCTTCGGCCCACGATGTCGGTGAGTGAAGGTCGTTAACCCTTTTATGGGAGGGTTAGGCTTTACTTGGAGTCACCACCAACTCGGGGTTAACCGATGGAGTTGGACATCGGTCCTCCTCTTCAGGTGAAGGGGGGAAGTCTAAACCAGAGGGTCTAGGGGTTTAACTCCAAGTACTGGTCTTCAGTTCTTGAGATTTAGGGTAAGTGGTTTGGTTGCACTTAGGGAAGGTGTTAGGCACCCCAAGTACCCGTCTTTTTAGTGCGGCTTCTCCCATTCACATGAGTTTTAGTTCTATACTTGCTTTCATGCTTGTTTAAAGAATGAATTAGCATGTTTATACTTGTTTGATTTGAATTAGGGGTTAGCTGAATTTTTCTCAGGATTAACTCCTATTTTCACTCTCAACGCCTATTTATTCAATGCCTGAATTTAATTCAGGGGAGAAACAGGCGTTGGCTAATGAACAGTTCATAAACTGTTCTTTTCCAAGAGCAGGAGACCCCTCAGGGTTTTAGGTCCTTAGAGGAATGATGAACCCCTCTAAATGGCTTGTTGATTGACTTCTTAGGGTTAGATATTAGCCCTAAAAGATAGGAAAGAAAATGAAAAAAATAAGAATTTTTCTGGTTTTTAGGCCTAACACCTGTTTATCATCTCAACGCCTATTTGTTCAATGCCTGAATTTAATTCAAGGAAAAACAAGCGTTGGAAAATCTGATAAGATTGACATCTTTATGCAATCTTTTGGGGCAGTTTGGTGGATCCCAACGAAGTGGGGCCCATGGTTTGGGTAAGGGAAAGTCTTCTAGGGTTACACTATGCAACCCTTTAGGTCATAAGCATAGGCCACGTGGAGATATGATCTCCTAAAGTAGGCTAGACAGTCATTTGTCTCAGTCTTAATGCATATTTTTTGGTCTGAGGCATGTTTGTTCAACATCTGAATTTAATTCAGTAAACAAACAAGCATTGGGTAGTGAAACAGTAGCCAACTTAGGTTTTTGGGACACCACAGTGGGCCTAGAGGGGTAAGGTTTCTCTTGGGCAATTGAGCCTCTACTATGTAACCCGAATTAGAACAGGATTCAAGCATAGAATTTATAGCATTACAACTAGGGGTGTTCATGTGCCGAGCTCGGGCCGGGCTAGGGTAAGCTCGAGGCTCGGCCCTATATAGTAATTTTGGGCTCGGGTCGGGCTCGAGCTAGGCTCTGACTTGAACATTTTTACAAACTTTAAGCCCAAGCCCAGCCCTAGTTATTTTATCGGGCTACGGACCAGGCTCGGGCCAGCCCATGGCCTATAAATTTTTCAAAAAACAAATGGTATAGATGAGATTTGAACTCATGACCTACTC
>JAOXJP010121779.1:0-13836 GCA_025762735.1 Platanus orientalis | reverse complement strand
ATATATATATATATATATATATATCATTAATAAGGAAAGCAAACCCATCAAACATACATCAAATCTTTTCTTTCCTTTTTATTTTTTTTCCAATTGGGTCTCTCTTTAATTGTTTCCGCGCGTTTTCTTTTCTTGTTAATACTTTTAAATTTAACCAGTGCAAACCAAACCCATGAAGGTCATGATAAGATCTTTAAAAATCATGCAGAATAAGTATAAAGGAAAACCTCAGTCATGATAAAAAAAAAACACAGATTTCAAGCCAGGAAATAAAAAAATTCAAAATTAACCGAGAAAATCCAAATGGGTTCTTCAATCTATCCTCCCCTGTTTATGAAATATAGAGAGTGAGGACAGGAATACCTTACAAGAAGATGCGCCAAAAGGGCGGCTCTTCACCCCTTCCCTCTGTCTCCGATTGAAGGAGTGAAGAGAGATTAATTATACCTAGAAACTGGGGATGACAACACCAGACTTTTCAAAAGTCGAACACAAATCATGAGAGATATCTCGACGACAACCACCCATCCATCGAATCGTACCCTCCTTTTAACCTCTACTTCAACTTTTCTTTTTTAAACTGGGTAGAAAAACGCCTTTTTGTTTCCTTTTCCAAGCAGTCAAGTTTGTCCAAAGGAGAGAGCAGCCCATGTTAGTGAAGAGTGACCACTACAAAGTTGTTATTCGACGCTAAAGCTAAGCCGTAGGGGTTGCGTTGTTAGAACGTAACCTTGGAGATGGTCCACCAATACTAGACAATGGGATCTGGGGTTACCACTCAGCTCTCACTGTGATGAAGTGATGTCATAACCTTGGAAATAAGTTTAATGCAAGTAGTTCCGTAAATTTTTTTTTTTTGAGGTGATATTTTAATGCAAGCAGTTAGATATCGATAATGATGTAATCCTTTGCTTCCAATGTAGGCCCTTCTATGATTTCTTTTAGTTCCCATACTGACTTATTATAAATTTCCCTCTCTAGTTAAAAGACAATACAGATGCATTTGTATCCAATTTTTTGGCCAAGTATCCGTTTAAATTATTATTCATATTATAATATTGTAAACCATCTTATGTCGAATACGACTTATGAATACCTTGATCCTAACCCTAATCCATTTTTTATTTCTCATTCCCATTTTGAATGAAAGAAAGCTGAAACCTCCTTAGTAGTAACGAGTTTCCTTGCTCTTGCCGTCGATCCATTGATTTAAGTTGTTATTGTTTTTTGTAAATATCCGTAAAATATTCAAATTTGATCTGATTTTTTATTAGATAAATAAATACAAATACAGATATGCTCCACCATTGACAGCCTTCTCTGTGTCTTTTTAAAGTTCCCTTTTTGGGTTGGCCATTGATTCCCATTATTGATCCAGCAGGAAATAAACAAATGAAGCCAAATATGGTTATGGGTGTTGGGTCGTAGTCGTATTTGGCATCCACACCACTCATTTCCTGGATCCACATCTTCATAAGGGTACAAAACCAATAACCCATCAATAATGCTATTTAATGACAAGTTCATAACAAACTTCCTTCATAGGTACTTTACCTCATGCGCCATTAATCTGATGCCATGTGTCATCGTCGAAGCCACTCGAAATATGATGCCACTTTAGATGATCAGATATCTCAAAAAGAAGGCAAAAGCAGTTAAAAACCCTGGCAACAAGTAGTGGTGTTGTTCAGTGCACACTTTCTTCAAAAATTTAAAATTCCTTTCTAAAATTCAGAACTGATACAGTGCACTGAAGTACAGAACAGAACCGCCACTTGCCGCCAGGGTTTTTTTTTGAAACCTACAGAGGATCATGTTCCCTCAAAGAATTGGTCTTGTTAATAAGTACAGATTGAACCCACATCTTAATGGTTGCAGTGCAGAATTATCAACTAATTGAGCCATTGGCTTAAGCCTAGTTCACTATTTGGTCTATTACTGGTTGTGTTTGGCTTGCTAAATGGAATGAAACCATTTGATTTTAGTTTGATATGGCCCTGACCGATATGTACTTCACTAATAATGGATTTACTTCCTTTGTCATCGGAATATGAATAAATAATAAAAATAATTTTATCCTGTAGAAATTTAGGATGACCTTATTTCTAATTTTCATTAACAAAGCAATGACATGAGTCCATTTTGAAACATCACCTTATGCGTTCAAATACCATGGAAATTTAGACTGAAATGATTTCATTCCAGATGTAATCAAATGCTTTGTATTGATGAGTTTTTTCTGGGTCAATTATGCATTACTTGGTTGAGTGAATTGTAGTTATGATTTATTTTCTTTGATTTGCATTTTCATAACCATAGAAAGACATGGTTTTTATTTACTTTATGGTTCCATGGAGATGCCCCAAAATATGCATTGGGAACTGTTTTTCTAATGTGGTGCTGACTTAGGAACGAGTTACAGCCTATATTGTTTTGTATGGACCATGGTTCAAATTTTTTTGAAATTTCCACACTTTTAAGGATGGTGAAATGAAAATCCAAAGGAGTGTTCTAAAATTTCATCGAAATTTCAACAAAAACTTGTCAATATCAGCAAAGATTGATGAAATTTTGCTAATATATATATATATACTCATGTCTGAAATTAATTTGTCCAAACTAAAGCCTATTACAAATCCATTATTTTGCTATATATGTATTTGTTTTGTTGATTTTAGAGTAAAAATAACAACTTCACAATTGTGGTAAAAGATCTATTAAATTTAAAATTATAAAACATGTATATATATATATATATATATATTACATGTATGTGCTAGGTAAACTTTTGCATAGTTTTACATAAGATTTGTTTATAAAAGAAGAATTCAAGATATCAAATGTATGGTAAAGCTACCATACAATTTGGCATGTTTAGTAGCCATTTGTTAATCTATGTAATTAATTTATACATGGATTTTTTTATGGTTTTTTTGAGTCTTGGTGTGTAATCATGCTTATCTTACTATTCCTTGAAGTTTCATTAAAAATCTCAAATTTGATTAAGAGCAAAATTTTCGCAGAATTTCCAATATTTCAAAACATTCCAATGAAAATTCCCCTAAATTTTCATTACTATGCAAAGTGAAATATGCATCTAAATCCAAATCTTGTTCCTTACCACATGCCATCCTCACATCTATCTTGAACAGCCCTTAGGGGGCATTGGGCAATTGCATGGAGATGGATCATTCCATTTTGTTCGAAGAATTTTAAGGCACATCTTCTTCATTTATTCAAAAAGGGAGAAATGACTTCAATTTCTTTAAATCATGACATATATGATGTCTACAATTGAAACACATGCTTATGTCTACACACTGCATAACAATCCGTTAGTTACGGACTCACTTCAAAATTTACGGAAGACAAGTTTACTTTTTGGTAGACCCTTGGTCATCCCTATAGAAGACATATGCCTCAGTCACCAGAGCACTGGGGTGCTGGCTTAGGGAAGACAAGTTAGATGATAACTTTTCCATGTCATTGCCCCAAACCTCCTCACCCAAGCTTAGGTAGCGTTTGGATAAACTAATTTTAATAACTTTTCCACAAGTCATAAGTCCCTATATTTTTGCATTTGGCTTGAAATTAATAATTACTAATACATAAATCATAAGCAGGAGAGTTGTACAGAATCAACTTACTTTTAAATTGGGATCCAACAACTTACCATAAATTGAGCCATTGACTTGTGTGAAAATTTTGATTGATCAAACCCTATAATTATAAATAAGTAACTTATTCTTTAAGTTAAAATTATAAGTTTATCCAAACGCTACATTAACATATAATTTTCTTCTTCAAGAAAGATGAGTTAGAAAAAAATGTCAAGAAAAGAGAAGATTAAGTCATAGGCATTTGTACAAAACCAGTCCTAGTAACAGAAGATGTCAATAAAATAGAATCAATCTAACAATATTTGTACATGTGATCGTCAGCATCAATACCAATGCTGATGAAGTAGATTATGCTATCAAACGGACAATGGTGATCTGCCAATCCTAGTAATCGCTTAAGACAACACAGAGTTAAAGAAAAGACACATTTGTGTCCAATCATGCCTAAGTACGAAAGGAAACAACTGTTGCTCAGGTCTTGTATGGTTGCCTTGCCTAGAATAGAAAAAGAACATTAAAAGACAAGAAAAACTATAATTTTTGTTTTTCTTTTCTTTTCCTATAGTTGTTTGATTGCCAGGAAACAAAAAAGAAAAACTTGTGCATTACAATCTTCATGAGAAAAGCAAGAGTTGTGTGAAAATAATAGGATAGCAGACAAGAAAGAAAATTTGGAAAGTGGAGGAATACTGGCTCTTGGCAACCAGACATTTTGAAAATGATAAGTGAGAAAACCAGCTTTTCATGGCAACCAGACAGGGCCACAGGAGACATTTAATAAGCTCTCAGCATTTTTCGGGATATCCACCATTTCTCAGAGGGGCTCTGTACTGTTGCTAGGGAAAAAAGAACAATAAAGCAAAGAAACTATATAGGTATAGATAGTTCTACCAACAGTAATCTTATGTATACAGTTGCATACAATGTAGAAGGTTGACTATCTAACTGGGTGGCACAACAATGGCATAATGCCCGTCTTCAACCACAAAAACATAGGGATCGTCTTGTTTTGAGCAGAATGCAAACAGCACATGTTCTCATATTAACACACAGTAGCAGTCACAATAGACTGATTCTAGGGTTATAGGGTCAGTAGCAACTAGTTCAGATCTATACATATCACCCTCTAGCTAATATAACGTTTCAAGTCAAGAGACATGACACGGATGGTTTGATCAGTCACCTCCCACTTGCCTCTTCCAGGAGTCTTCCACAATCAGTTCATCAACTCCCCAATCTTCATAACTGCCAAATTTCAGAGCCATTGAGAAACACCCAGCACACAGATGTTATTGATTCATTGCTAAGAGGAAAAATAAACTACCTTCCATTAAGTTATTCATAACAACAACAAACAGCCTTATCCCAATTATTTGGGCATCAAGTAATTCATATATATATATATAAAAAAAACTACCTTCCATCGGGCAAATAACGACGGATGGTGAAGGGTATCTTGCGCTCCCGGAGCTCCTTCATTGCAATCTAAGAACATTGAAATGATAGAAAGATAATAAGAAGTGATATACCATGACCACTGACGGTAATAAACAACTTAAGCGCGTCATCTGATACTACAAAAGTCTTTGTAACAAGCTGACAATGTGGGTGTCCAGAACCTCCACCACCTATGTTGTAAGTATGATAGCTTAATGCCATGTGGCCAAACAAGGTGTTTCACCCACCCCTTTCAATGACTACTATTCAAAGAGAAACATGTACACAGTAGGGTATAAGACTACATAGACAACAGCATTATACACAGGCAATCCACAAGGTCCCCAACTAGAATGGATGTCTGGATTGACCATGTCATCCCTCTGTGTGGCTAGAAAAATGATTGGCGATGTAATCTCCCCATGTGGCTAGAAGAGGGTTTTGTGTTAAGGTCGTTGGTACATCCTAATAAGTTTGGAAAAACACTGGTATTGGCAAATTCAATGTCAGGCTGATTTCAGGTTTGATATCTTCATTAAGTCATTCCCTCCTTGTGTGAAGCCACTGCAGTAGGCAATCCAAAACCTTGCCTATCACATGAATGGTCTGAATTGGCCAAGTAATCTCTCCAGGTGGCTACAGGAGAGGGGTTGTTTGTCCAGCAAAGGAGTTTGGACAACATACACACTCAGCAATATTTTTTGTATTCCTTTTGAAGTCATGCTGGAACACATGTAGAGAGGAAATTTGGTTTAACGGGTTCCAAAAAGTTCACATCACATGGAGAGAAATTTGGTTCCACCTGTTCACTTCTAAAGTCCAATTTTTCATGTGGACAGTAGTATTGGGGAACATCTCATCAATGGATAACTTGATTAAAAAAGGTATTGTACCCAATTAATATCTGCCTCTTATGCTACTAAAGTGAGAAATCAGTAGAGAAAACTTTAATCTATCGCTTCTTTGCTGTAGGTGTGGTACAGAATGCTGAGAGACTTTGCGATGTCTGGGTATTCCCCCAAGCTTAGCCTCTCTTTTTTATAACTAGAGATGTTCAGCCTACTCAGCATAACAGAGGCAATTTTGGAGAATGAAGTCAGCAGCAGCTTGCTGGTCTCTTTGGTTAGAACAAAACAACTGAGTTTTCAAGGACCATGCAAAACCTTCTTTTAAAGTCTACAATAGGGCAAAGGGAAAGGAGGTTTTTTTAGCCATGAAATGTAAAAGGATTGATAACATCCAAAGTGGAGGCTGTAAAGAAATTGGAACCATGTAATACGTTTGTAGGAACAAGGACAGGGGACGTCTTCTTGTCCTTTCATCTTGGTTTCGACTCTTTGCATTGTTTAAGGGGATGTCTTATTCCATTCTAAGAAAAAAAAAACATTTTTTTCTCATAAAAAATAGCATTTAACAAGTCCACATAAAAGATTTATACATACATAAATTTTCTATGGATTGTCCACCAAAGTGCCATAAGCCTAACTGCGGTCCAATCGGTGGACCATCTCATAAAAAAGAACACATAATTGATGTGATTTTCAAACCATGAATGACCCAAGTAAGATATAGTTAATTGACAATGGCTTACAGATTGGACAGTCAAGGGGAAGAGTGGGAGAAGATACTATTCAGAAAGTGCCTGCCTAATAATCATAAACAATCTAGGAAACAAAACTTTGGGAAACATATAACATTTGTGAAAGAAAAATGAAATGAAATGCATAAGAAATATGTAATCTAATAAAACCTATGTTTCAAGAACATCAAAGTAAAAAAATACAAATCTGAATTATCAGCAGCAACAATCCACTCTATCTACATATGTACGTGAGAGAAGGGAGTTCATAATTCTGAAAAAAATACCTCAAGTGGATCAGTCTCACCCTCCAACTCGACCATCACGGGTGCATTCATGCTGTTCAACAAGATGAGGTATTGTTAGAATATAGCTTCTACCAACTCATTCGCCTTCAGGAAAGATTTTAAAATGAAATACAAGTTCAATAGTGAAACCTGATCTGCAGGGCACGTGTACCCAATATTCTTGCACGCTCATACTTCGTCATAAATTTAGAAGTCTTTCGAGGCCGTTCTATTGGTACTTGTTCTGCTTTTTCTTCACCTTCCGCCAAAAGAGGGTCAGGGATGTCTTCATTATTATTATTTTCCACATCCTCCTCTGCTCCTTCCTGTTAGTTACACAGCTAATATCTTAAAAAATTCAGCTAAACATGGTAATAGTTCTAGGTCTATGCAGTGTTTGGGAAACAGACCAAAGTTTGAATTCTTTACCTCAACCTCAGGCTCCGGAGGCTCATCCTCATATCTGCAGCAATAAATTTTCTGTCAATAAGGGTACCTTCAATTTCAAGATCCAGTTTTGATCCAGTCCACTTTTCAAGACATTGGGTAAGGTAATAGTGATGATATTTCAGGCATGGAGACGGGTATATATATATATATATATATATACCCATGATATTTAGTATAATCATATTATGTAACGTTCTACAGAGCATAAGAGTTGATTACGCAACTGATTGCTAGAGTAAGCTTAGCCAAGGACAGAGATGTTTGATCCTTGTTGTTTCCAAGTACAAGCAAAAGACAATGCTTTTGCAATGATGAACTAGTTAGGTTACACTTGGTAATTGAATCAATGGCACATCCCTAATTAACCCAATTGGGGCATGAACATGTAAAGCTTGGACCTATAGAAAATTTAAGCTTGCTAAAAAGGCACAGTGCTAATCTTTGCGTGCGAAATCCTATTCTTTCTATCAAATGATCTAACCTTCCCAAAAATTCCATCTTAAAGGTCTCATTGGGTTCCTTGAGCATGTTCATGCCAAGGACCAGTGTCTAGTGATGATGTACATGAAAGACCAGATTTTGACCAGGAAGTCTTGTCAAAACATTGGCTGCGTACCAGCCTAATCTACCAGTTCTGATATCAGGAAATTCAATAAAGGGTGCACAGATTCTGTAATATGCATAATGAATGTACTACCAAATTCTGTGAAATCTAGGAAATAGATTCATTCCCCTGCACAACTTTACCAGGGTTGTCCATCTGAATTTCTTGAGGAAATCTAAACCCAATACTTGTATACATGCTAATATTACATTCCTCCCAACCTAGTTTATTATTTTCCTTTTGGTCTACTAGATACTGAATTCCAGTGTTTAGGCATCTCCATCTCACCCAATTTCATTCTATACTTATCAAAGGGAGAGAAACAAATGAATCCTCAAACAAATAGCATCGTGTTGATAAATTTCAAGATCTTCGAAGGCTTATCAATCTAAAACACACACACACATACACAAATTTTGTTTTTTTTACTTTTCATAGAACGCAGGGAAGAGAGAAAATATACTGAAAGAAAGAAAATGGAGAATAGAGAAGGTGCGTGTGTGTGTGTGTGTCTGAGAGAGAGAGAGAGAGAGAGAGAGAGAGAGAGAGAGAGATAACCCCATATCCAGGTCGTTGTAGTCTTCGTCTGCCATTGTTGTTGCTGAAGAAGCGTCTCTCCTGCGCTTTGCTGCAAAACCCTAACAAGGAGAATCAAAAAACCAGTCAGCACACTCGCACCCTGTCCATTAATTAAATGTCGGGAGGTCTCCCTATTTTATTTAAATTACCAAAATACCCTAAATCATATATAATTTATTAGAGACGGGTCAATTCCAGAATTTTGCGGACTCCTGATGTATTAGAATGGCATTAGGGGGTGGACACATTAGTGCTGAAAAGTGACAAGCACCCCCAAAAAGTGAAAGTCACTTTTAGGTACTGATACTCAGCCCCTTGATGCCATCCTAATACATCAGGAAAAGCAAATTTCTGTACCTAATCCCAGCCCAAAATTTTGGTATCTTTTTCCTGTGAAACTCTTGGTATTTAAGGGGTTTGTCACGAGATCAAAACCTACCCGTAGGGCTTACTTAACTCTAAACCTTTGGAATATTGAACTTTTGAAAACTCCAAATCATTCCACATTGAATCTTTCGAATATAATGCCATTAAATTTATGAGTTTTGATTTTCATATGAATTACTTATTTTGATACTAATTCTTATTCAATATTTAGTATTAAACTCAAAATTGTAAAGGCAAAATTTTTATCGAACGTACAACTTTATATTGAGATTTTAACTTCAGTTTGATATTTGATTATTGTTCAGTTTGTACTAGCATGATTATGCTTATTGCTTCAATATATGTTTAGTTTTATATCAACCTTTGGACATATTAGTGCTCAGATTTATGTTTTGCCTCATATTATTTATAGTCAGTAACATTATTTGTAGGTTGAAACTAATCCAATCATTTTGTTTTTTAGATTGATTATACTTGTAAGACCTCTATCTTAAAGGCTTATTGCGGCAATACCAGTTTATTTCCTTTTATTTTTAGTTGAGATACGTTTATCTTGGAATCATTTATATTGTATTGACATTATTGGAGAAGTTTATACTTTCCCTTTGTTTGTGGTTCGGGTGAAAGAACACCCCAGTGATGTAGACAGTGGATTTCTATCATATTGTTTTATGTTGGAGTTTATAGCATTAATTCCTTTGCGATTTATTGTTTATTGGACTGTTGTGATCTAATGGATATTGATGTACACTTTCGCAATTATCAAATTAAGACTGTGAACACGCTTCCACAAATTATTGGATACTGAACTATAAATCTATGGTCATTGAATTATGAATATTAGATAGTGAACATTGGTTTTCGAATCACTGTAATGTAATGATCCGAATCCGAGGCTCTCATGGATCCATATCTGAGTTCAGGTTTGGGGGTGTTACACTTACACCCCAACATAACAACTTCTTCCAGTAAATCCATTACATATTTTTGTTGAGATAGATAGATCCCTTGTTTAGATCTGACAACTTTTATGCCCATAAAATAACGAAGTTGACCCAGATTCTTAGTCTGAAACGTTTTACTGAGATATATCTTTAAATCAACAATACCATCATAATCACTCCATGTGATGATAATATCATCAACATACACTACAAGATATATAACCAATTATTGTTTACAAACAAAAATTGAATGATCTAAATGGTTTCTTTTAAACCCATACGTCAATACTTTTTGACTAAACTTGTCAAACCAAGTATGAGGGGACTGTTTAAGACCATAAATTTCTTTCATCAACTGATATACCTTATCACTCTCCCTCTGAGCAACATACCATGGAGGTTGCTCCATATAAACTTCCTCCTACAAATCACTATTAGGAAAAGCATTCTTCACATCCAGCTGATATAATGGCTAGTGTAATGAAACAAAAATAGATATAAGGACCCGAATAAAGTTAAGACTCGCAACTAGGGAAAAGGTCTCAAAGTAGTCAACATTAAATGTTCGTGCATAGTCTTTAGCAACCAACCTTGCCTTAAGTCTTTCAATAGTGTCACCAGGATGATACTTGATGGTGCAAACCCAATAACACCCAACTGCCTATTTACCTATAGAAGAGTAGTAAGCTCCCAAGTTTTTTTTTAAATTATTTTTATGAAGAGAAGCCATCTCAGCATCCATGGCTTGCTTCCATCTAGAATATTGCATATCCTGTACATATGACTTAGGTAGGGAAATGGTAGGTAGGGATAAAGAAAATGAATGAAATATGGGTGAAAACCTTACCAAGGTCACAAAGTTGGCAATAGCATAAGGAGTGCAAGAACATTTTTGCGTAGAGCTATAAGCAAGTCAAAAGAAGACGCAAGAGCCCCAAGTGGAGGAAAGTGATAAGTGGTTGAAGGATCTCTGGACTTATTGTGATATACCTCTAGTGGAGCTTCGATGCGTAATGGTGCAGCTATAGGTACTGGAAATGGAATTGAAACCTATGACTCAACATGTGAAGATAACTCAGTAGGTTGAACAGTTAAGATACCAGTCTCAAGACCCTATCCTTTAAAAGAAAAGTAGGGAGTACTCTAAAAGAATGTAACATCAGAACTTCACAAAATCACGATGAGAGGAAGGATCATAACATTTGTATCCCTTTTGAGTGCGAGAATAACCAAGAAAAATATATTTGTAGGCTTTAGGGGGTAATTTATCATGATCAGGACTTAGAACCTGAACAAAACATATATCGCCACAAAATTCATAACCGTATATAGGTGTGAATTCGAGTCGCTATTATCCGAATTCATATCCTAATCACTATAAATTTTGTTTAATTTACCTTTCGGACCATAAACATATTCTCGTGCAGCGTAATAATAAATAAAATGCTAACTAACATTCAATCTTCATAGTGCAACGAAAATATAACCATATACATTCTAAACTATGCAGTGGAATATAAGAACATAAACTTTAAACATCCAAATCTTGGCCTACAATAATCCATATTCTCAGATAAAAACTACTAATCACTAATTAAGATCATGTATGGATAATCCATGTCTCATACATAGTGATGTACTGGAAGTAAATAATCAAAAAGTGCATAAATGAAATAGTCCTCTATTCCCACGAACCACCTCTAAAAACAAACCTGCATAAGATCACGTACTATGAAGTAGCACTTGAAATTGTGATAAAAACATGGGTAAGTTATAAAGCCTGTGAGAGAATATACATAATGTCTCACGAAGTAAATCGAATTTGTATGAGTATGACTCAATACCAAATTAGAACATGCATAACATATAAGAATTGGACTAGCTACAACAATGATTAGATTTTAGTAAAGGTGGTAGAAGCAATAAAGTCAAATCAACATAAGTCTATAACTAACATAAGTAATGTGTAGCTCATAAGGAAAGTGCAACATGCAACATAAATTTTCACTAAGAAATACTCGTGTAAATAAGCCTTAGCGCCTCTCGAATACGCTGCCTAAGCTAGTAGATATCAAAATTATATACGTACTCATAGAAGTCCAATTTAGCTCTCAAACTAATATAATCTAAGAAGGATCTCTAACAAAATACACCACGGATTAAAACCAACTAAACTCATGTAGAATCTCCAAATTAATTCTTGTTGAAATGCCTCATAACAAATCCAACGGAATAGCTCAAATAAGGACTTAGTCAAATTTGAGCTCATACATCCCATGTTGGGTTTCTAACAAAACTAAAATCTCATATGACCCATGTAGGGTCCTTGACAAAATTAAAATCTCAAACAAAACTAGTGGATATCTAATGTCGTCTTCACCTATTGATACCACCTGGTGATTGGGTCAAAAAATACCTCAAGTCCATAATATTACTTCATAATCCATGAGAAAAACATCTCCCTTTAATATATTTACCTAGGAAAAACACCTACCTTCAATATACTTACTTAGGGAAAACACCTCTATTCAATATACTTATTTAGGGAAAACACTTCCCTTCAATATATTTACTTAGGGAAAACACCCCTCTTAATGAACGCAATACGTGTGGGATAACCCCTCCGGCACACATATATGAGACGTCTCCCAAGAATGAATACAATATGTGTGGGATAGCTCCCCCGACACACACGTGAGAAAACGCCTCCCAAACCAAATTCTATAATCCAAACCGATAAGTAATAACTCATACTTATATCAAAATCAAATGCTTGGAATTCATCTTCTAACTTTCCAAAACTAACAATAAGATAAGAGTTTCAATTAAGACATGTAAATGCAATGATGCTAATATGAAGTTCATCAGATTGGGTCTAAGTGGATATAATCGAGTGAGAAGCATAATAATAGCATTAAAGGCCAACTAGCATGTGAAATACGTTAAGCAACACAACTTGGAGCCAATCAAATAAGAAAATACTACCAACTAGCAATAATGATATGAATAAGAATCTCAAGTATGGGAAAATCAAGACAATCTCAAGCACATAGATTAAAAATCATTTTTTTCCTTTTTAATTCACAAGAATCTAATCTTCTCATATTCAATCATAGAGAAAAACTTAGGATTTTAATGAATTCATAATGCTAAATAAAGAGAATGAGTAAATCTTTGTAAGTACATGCTCAAAATAGAATAGCTCTAGTAATACATTTGTAGAATCCAAAAATTCATGTAATCAAGGTTCTTACCAAGGCATAATGAAAGGAATAATTCTATGGAATATATAAAATCACCAAACTCGTAAAATCTTTAGCAAGAAACAATGAAAATATTTAATCTCTCTCAATATGGTAACAAAAAATAGAGGAAAGTGTAGAAAAATCAAGGGAGTAGAGAAGTCAACATGAGAACTCACTAATCCTCCATGAATTTAGTGTTTGGATGAAGGAAACACTTCAAACCTAAAAAATGAAGGATTCCTATGAAGGAAAAAAATGAATATCTCAACTAAAGTGAAGATTATAATTTAATAAAATGACAATAAGCCAAATGAATAACACCTCATGTATGAAATCTCCTCAAAATCTCATAAACCTAATAATTAAGAGATGAAATCTTGAAAATTTTCAAAGACTTAATAATCAAGTGATATAGAAACCAAAACACTAATCAAAACAAGGAATGACAATGAAGAAATCAATAGGAGAACAAGGGAGTAGCACACCATGTGTGAAAACTCACTCAAAATCTCATAAATCTAGAAATCAAGTGCATGAAATTTGTCAAACTTCATAGATGAAACAAATCGAATGATGAAGAACTGAGATTTTATCCAAAAAGAAGAATACCAATGAATAAAAGTACAAGAATCCAAAGGAATAGAACACCAAGTATATAAACTCACTAAATCTTAGTTTCCTCCTTGCCTAAGCTCCAAATCCTT
>JAOXJP010121768.1:0-13836 GCA_025762735.1 Platanus orientalis | reverse complement strand
GGTGCTGATGTGCCTGCTGCCTGACAAGAAGCAGTGGTTAGCATTCGTTAAGGTGAGCATTTTTTATCCATTCACAAAAAAAGGATATGATACAACAGGGATACAGTAATTAATAAATTAATAATTTGAATTTGTAGCTATATTTAATGTTTTAAAAAAGATAATGATTATCAAAATGTTTGAAAAAATATCTGAAACAAATTTAAAAACAATAATAGTATATGGCAAAGGAACACATTCATATTCACACAATGATGTTTAGTCTTTAAAGTACAAAGCACTAAGAGTTTAAATAGATTTCAATGAAATGAAAAAAAAAAAAAAAAACTAAGAGAAAGGGTTCTCTCTCATTTTCATATTTTTTCTTCTCTTCCTTCGTTCTCCTCCTTTTCTTTTTCTTTTTTACTTTTCTCCCATGCTTCTATCTTTTGCAGGGTTGAAGTCATCGGTTTTGCAATTTAACGTGTCCTCTTTCTCATTTTATTTCTTTTTTTTAATGTGTATAATATATATATATATTTGGATATTTTTTCAATTAATCCATTCTTCTAGTTATTTCATTAAAAACTCCCTAGATGCCTTGTTTCAGATGTATCCCCAATGCATCCCTGATGTGTCCTCAAATACATATTTTTTATTCTCCAACATACTTACACATGTAGAAGTATCTCCAACGTGTCCGTATTTGATACATATTGGATACTCATTGAGGATTTTGTAGTGTCTGTGCTTCCTAAATGTTTCTTATCTCTTTAGTCATGATTAGGCTCATTCGATCCATGCTTATCAATATCTCCTTCCATTTGCAACAAGCGTGGAAGACTAGCATAGGAGTCTCTATGAGTTAAACTAAACCGAGCTTTGCCCAACTCCGCTCAAACTCATCAGATGAAGGCCAAGCTTAGGTTTGGTGAGCTTGGCCTAGGCTTGTAGCAAGCCTTAGTTGTCAAGCCTTGGCTCAACTCAGGCTTATGAAGGTAGGCTCATGCTCGACTTGATTTGATTTGCTAGAAAAAATGGCCCACTATCCTAATGGTTAATTAGACTAATTTATTTTATTTGAACATTAATATGGTCATAATATAAAATATTACTATAAAACTATTAACCAAACCAAGCTCTTATTAAGCTAGTGAAACTCAACTTAGACTCACTTAAAAAACGAGCTTAATTCAAAGCTTAGGCTTGGCTCACCGAACCAAACCTAATACCCATGAGTCAAACATAGATGCGTCAACAAGCTGAGCTTTGCCTAGCTCTAGGGCTGAGCTTGGAACAAGATCAGCTTGGCTCACCAAAAATGGTGTGGCCTCCACAAGATGACACATGTTGAGTGTAGGGTTAAAAAGGTAAAAAGAAAAAAGGTAATCCATTCTTCAAAATGTAGGTGCCAAATTAAAAAGTGATGACAAAGTCTCTGTAGTGTAGTGTTTATGGTGAATTAAAAGCTGACACATACTGTGTTGTGGGTTCAAAAAAGTATTTCAAGTGTAAAAAAAAAGACACCAAATTCAAAAACACTTCATGTGCTTATCAGTGGCACGCCGACATAGGCCTGTGTCAGCACAGACAATCATTCTACAATTAAGAACTCATCATGTGTCAGCGGGTCTGATGTCAAGTGCGACACACCCCCTGATGGGACACTCAGGAGGGGGAATCAAACACCTCCAAAAAGTGAATTGATCCCCCCCCCCAACGTCCCATGGGGGTGGCATAGACAATTTCAGCCCAAATGTATTCAAAATTTGGTAGGACATCAGACCAATATTTGCACACTTGTCCGATCCCATACTTGTGCACATGTAAGTATTATCATGTGTGGAAGCATTATTGTCACTGCATGCAAGAGAGAGCTCTCCAAAATACGTAAGGTTTGGGAAGGTGTCTACTTATATTCTACTTTTAGTTTCTTTGTACACATTTACAAATGTGGGAATAAATTAAAACCAAAGAAGAAATCAAAATTTTGAATACAACAAAAGTTTGAAATCATTCAAAATATGGGTCTCGTTCAACTTTGAACGTCCTGCAAGCTCGCTAATCATACATAATTAACCCAACGTTCATTTCGGGTCAGCATTGCTCTTTCCGTTTCTGTTGTCTACTTTAATTTAAAGGAGGATACATCATTTGTCAAGGAAAGGTGGAAAACAAATGCAATAACACATCCAAGTGATCACTTTAGGTGTTAAACGTGGATTTCCCCTCTCCACCAAAAAAAATAAAAATCACAAGAAAGGGGTTTACATGGTTTGACAACATTGGATTCACGTTGAGTTCAAAAGAAAGATGAGCAATTGCTCTGTAGACATTTTTCTCCAAAAACTTTTATACCTCCATGATTTGGTGCATCCCCTTTAATGAACAACTAAAGTCCTCCTACATGTGGGGGGACACATCATGTTGAAAAGTGAAAATCATCTCCCTCCAAAAAAGTAAATCACTTTTTGAATGTGATGTGTCTCCCCCTTGCATGTGAGGCACCTAGGTGTTCGTTAAGGGGGAGCACTAAATCCGCACCACTTTTATACAATCAATTGCAGAAGTAAAATCTCAAGGAGATCGCACTGAAGGCACATGCATGTCGAAGCTGCACAACCTGCAATCATTCAACCATGATCCTAGTTGCTAATCAGGCTCCATCTCAAGATCATTAACCAAGTTTATTTTCTTTGGCTTCGGATGCATTTCCCCTTGTAGGTTGCACCCCTTGTAGGCCAAGTTACATAAGATCAATCTTTAAACCGTTGTTTGCAAATTCTCTTTATGGACTGTGAGATAGCATACTCAACCTCTTGCATCGTACTCTACTCTAAAAAAATAAGGAGGTTGACTCTGTCTAGGAAGCACTGTCCCCCCCCTCCGCATTTACAGGGGTGTGGGTCCATGCAAAAGTGGGTTCCACACCCCTATCGTAATGCCCCACTTTATACTAAAATGGTAAAATTGTAATTTTATCCTAATAATTATAAAATTATCATATATCATATTCTAGACATACATTAGGTTGTTTAGGAGTCTTTTGGACTAAGTTAGAAGTGTAGAACTCAAGTTGGGCCTTGAATGTATCAAGTTCAAAAGTTATCCTAACTATGTAATTATGGTGACTTTTTGAACCCATTGACACCAATTCCTAGTGAACTAGAAGATTAGTCATATATTTTTAGAAAGTTCTTCGAGTCTTCTTTCTAACGCAACAAACGGATCTCAATTTAGAGTTTTCTACAGAAAGTTATAGTTATTTTATCGAGACATGTTTTTGCAGATAAAAATCTAGACAGTCTCTGGTTATGTAGGCTAGGGGCCCCAAACACCACTCAGGCACCTGAGGTGCACCAGTTGGGGCTCCTCAAGGTTATGGGGGGTACCCGAGATGTACCACTTGGGGCGCTCCAGGGTCATGGGGGGCGCCTTAGCTCCTAAAGGTTAGAACAAATTATCCTGAAATTGTCTTAAAATGTGATTTTATGATGTGACACTTGTTCATTGGTTCTCCAAACGTGTGGGATCTCGTTATAGACAAGTTATAATCCTACTAACACCTCAATTAAGTCATTTTACCTTATTAGAACAAAAAGGGAAATAATTAGAGGGATTATGAAAAGTTCTTGAACAAAGTGTGAAATTTCTTCCCCAATTGGGTAAGTTTCATTCCCAACTTTGAAAATCTGTTGAGATTAATTTGTTTTCTACTAAAAATTCATAGTTTTATTCTTTTAATGATTATATCTACTCTAATATTGTAGAACAAGGTGATTTGAGAAAGTGAAGTAAATGTTTCATTGTCTAGAAGCTTTTAGATTGAGCTTTTGGTAAGAATATCCAGCTTTTTATAGATGATTTGATATACTTCTTGTTTGGATTCCTTTACTTTTTATGTTTTGGTTATGGAAACTCATTGAAATCTCTGAAAACTATGTGAATCATTGAATTTAAGCTTCTTGTTAGAATATCTTGCATACTATAGATCATGTGATGTAAAGCCCTCTTTGATCTTTGAAATTTGTGATCAAATCCTTTGAAATCTCTAAAAAATCCTTCGCCAATCCTTTTAATATGATTTAATTCTTGGATTAAGCTCTTTTCTAATAATATCTTGCATACTATGAATGATGTGATGTAAATCATTCTTTGTAGAAACTCTTTGAAATCTTTGAAAATATGTGAAAACCTATGCTCTAAGCTATTGAACATTGTGATTGCTAGATTCGAAGATTCTCTAATTAGTAAATCTTGCCTACTAGGGGTGATTTGAGGTGAATCCCTCTTGTGATTTCAGATTATGTGATG
The DNA here is from genome assembly GCA_025762735.1 of Platanus orientalis. Classification (NCBI taxonomy): domain Eukaryota; kingdom Viridiplantae; phylum Streptophyta; class Magnoliopsida; order Proteales; family Platanaceae; genus Platanus; species Platanus orientalis. The sequence continues at coordinate 9,543 of JAOXJP010121768.1, read as the reverse complement.
CTATACATGAAATTCTTTGAGATTGTTGAAATTATTTGAATTCAATCATTTGAAACATATTAGATCTTTAATTTTTTAGCTTGTTTAGTAAGTCTTCATGCTCCTTATGCTTGGGATGACTCATCTCTTATTAGAATCTCTGAAAATTCTGTAGACATATGCTTAAGACCATTGAATCTTGTTTATATTTACACATATTTTGTTAAAGATTATTGATCTTAGACATTGTGTGGATTGATCTCCTTCAAGGAATCCTTTAGAATATGTGAAATATGAATTTTCTCCATGTAATTCTTTAGAAATCTATGTGAAGTTGTGAATGCTTTAAGATCTAATATATTTGTGATTAATTTGAAAGGTAATCTTGCCTTGCCCTTTGTTTGTAATACTATGAGTGATATTAGCTAACCTCTATGATTTGATTCATTGGAATACATGTGAATTTCTGTGGGAATATGTTGAATTCATTGATTTTATTAAACTCTATGCCTTCTATGTGATTATGTGAACCATGTAAACCTTTGAATCCTATTACGTGTTTAAATCATTGACTCTATGTAAAATTTTAGTGAATCATTGTGGTTCCGAACTTATGATCATCGAATTATACACTAATATTGAATCTAAGGAAACCATGTACCCTTGAAGGGATTGATTTATGGAAATATGATGCTTAAAATTTTGTTTATACATTATATAAACATGTTAATTATTGATTATGTGGACCTTTAGACTTATTGATGTGAACTCTTTTAGACTTCAAACCTTTGACCCATTTTGGGTCCCGTCACAGGGTTAAGTGTGACTATTGATTATGTGGGCCTTGACACCGGTCTAAGTGTATCCTTGATTATTTTGGCCTACTCACAAGGCTAAGTGTGAGAAAGTACTTTGGACATGCTCTTTGACTCATGGATATTGCCCCTCCTCTTTGGGGTTATAACAATGACAATGACCCTTCTCCTTGGGGTTAAACAATGACATTGGCCCTACTCGTGGGGTTTAACACGAGATCAGGACCCTACTCGTGGGGTTGACCAGAACATACAAATACTTATATAGAACCTTTTAACATCGAATTCAGAACACTTTAAATATTTGAACTCCAAATATTGAACTTCGAAATATTGTGAACCATGTGGATTTTGAACACTTTAAGCACCGAAATCTAAACATTTTAAAATCATAGAACATTGGATCTTTCAAAATTTAATATATAACATCGAGTTGTGAGCCTTAACCTCTGCATTGACTTATTATTCAGACTTGGATTTTTGTATTGAATCGCTGCCTTTTGTTTAGCATATGATTATTGTTGCTTTATACTAGTACAATTGTAATTAATACTTCGATATCTGTTTAACTTTGTATTGACATTTGGACATGCTAGTATTCCGATATGTGTTTTATCTCAGATTATTTATAGTCTGTTAAATTTCTTATAGGTTGGGACTAAACCAACAATTTATTTTTCAGACTGATTATTGTTGTAGGTCCTCCATTCAAAGGACTTGATATGGCATCCACAACTTTCCTTTCGTCTTTCATATCCTTATTTTGGACAAATTTTGGGGTCCCCCTTGGTGTTGGGATCATATTTTCATACTAGTAGATGTTTCACTTTGTATAGTTAAGTGAGAGGGTGCTCTAGTGATACTTCTCTTTTGATCTAATACTATTGAACTACTATGATCTTTGTGGATTTTATATTACGTTTCCACATCTTAATCTAAATATATGTGATTAGTGAATATTGAATGTGCTTCTATAAACTATTGAAATATGATTATTGGATTAAGTAGACTTAAAAAAATTCAAATAAGAACATGTGGACTATATTGGATCTTACTTGTGGGTTCTAGGATTTTGGCCAATTTCTATGTGGATTATCAGATTTATGAACAGTAACAAATCCGAATCCGAACCGATACGGATCCATATCCAAATCCAAGTTCGGGGGGTGTTACACCTATAAAGGGGGAACGGTGCTTCCTGGACATAAATTTTTCTGGCAAAAAATAATGGTCCTAAGACAATCATCTTTTCGCTTGGAAATTGAAAAGTGTCCATTTAGCACCGGTAACTTCTCTTTTGGTTTGCACCTGAAATATTACTTATGATGGGTCACCTAGTCCATCCTTCACGCAACAGTTATTCCTTGTTAGCCCAAAACAGAGATTTATTAAAGTATTGGTGTTGGTGGTCAACAAAAATTCTTTTATTCTGGAATCGGCACGTATATGTGTTTTTCCAATTCAGATTATCAAAAGGGGTTTCGGGTCCGGTAATGCCTTTAGACCGAAGACTTCTACAACAAACAATGTCACCCAAATTGACAGTAGAAAGGAAATTTTACTGAATTGAAAATACAAAGTACAATGCTGGTTACAGAGATACCTTCAAACAACGGATTAGCTGCTGTTTATCCTCTAAAATGGAAGATTTCGTTTAATTCGATTCTTCGAACAAGACAAATTAGTCGATACTCTTCTCATAAAAGAACTTCGTTGAATCTGATTCTGCGAACAAGTCAAATTAGCCAATGTCCTTCTCTTTGGAAGCGCTTCGTTGAATCTAGTTATGCGAACAAATCAGATTAGTCGATGTCTTTCTCTCGGAAGAATTCCGTTAAATCTAATTTTGCAGTGTAGACGAATTGCCTGAGACAAGGGCTCGAATCACTACAAGACTAAATTACTGTTATGCCTAATCTAACGCTACAACTACTGATAAGATATGTTGTTGATGATGATTGATTGTCCTCTTTTGTTCGCTACTTTTTCCTTCATTTAAAGAGGTCTGTCCATGACGCTATAGTTTCTCTTTCACGTTCATTACTTTAACTATTTTTCAATTTGAATCGTGGGCCATCTCGCTTGCTAACTGGGTTGTGCATTTCTTAGTGTGATATTGGTGGATCGCTTTATTTGCTTCATCTTCTGCCCAACGTGGCTTATTTCATAACTATTTGTTGTGCTATCATTTAACTCCACGTGTCTTCTACTAAATGGTGGATTTCAAAATATGTGCTAACAATTGGATAGAGGAGTATCCACTACAAAAGTCATAAAAATTATGTCTATTGATTATTATTTTTTCATGATTCACAATGTCGATAACAAAGGCTTAGATTAGCTAAACAATTACAATTATAAAAAGTTGAATCAAATCCATCCTAACCAACTCCTAATTAAATCCTTATATCTAAACGTATTTATTAAACATTATTATTACTGTAAACCATAGTTTTGAAAATCGGATTGGACCAGATGATTAGACCGAAACCATCACCCTAAACGGTTCTATAGAAGATTAAAACAGCAATCTAATAAAAAATAGCACATAACTAGCAAAATTAGTAAAAACCAGTCAGTTTTTTACGAATCCGGTTCTATTAAAACCAATTGGTTTTTATTTTTCCAACAAATTAAGAAGAAACAAAATTAGAAATGTATCTTTCCAAAGTCCAATTCCACTTTCCATGGATTGTTTTTATTTATTAGCATTTTATTACATTTTTGTATGTCTAAAAATAAAAACCTAGTCATATAAGCCTTCTACTGCGTTATGGATTGTATTTTTTTTCGTATTTTATTGCATTTTACTTATATTTGAAACGAACTGTGGTTAGACCATGAAAACCAACAGTTGGACCTGAACCATCCACCTTAACGGTTTGATGGCCAGTCTGGTTCTCAAAATTATGCTGTAAACTACAGTACACCTTGATCCTCTCCCTCAAACCCATTTCAAAATACCTCATAAGTTTGACGCTGACACATGTTCCGTAAATCAGTTAATGCACTTGGTAGGAGCCAGTATCCTCTGCGCCACCTTACGGTATATCACGGTGAGCCAGACACAAAGGGGGGTGAGGCCCATACACTTCACTTGGTAGGGCTCCACCCCCTTTGTGTCTGTGGCTCACCGTAAGGTGACGCAGAGGATATGAGTCCCACTTGGTAATTTTGATAGATGTTGAGCTGTGCAGGTGTGGAATGTAGATTGTCCGAGTGGATGGGATGAAGTATATACATAAGGTAATCATATGATGTAAGAGGGGAGCTCGTAAGGTGGCCTTTTGACGTCTACTTCACTAGGTTGATGAAGAAGAAAAGAGGCCTTGTTGAACAATAAAATGGGCCTTACGCATTTTAAATACCTCCATGGGTCAAGAACAATGTCTTAATGAACCTAGTCACTAGGGGTGAGCCGAGCTTAGCCCAACTCAGTTTGGGCTCGTCACATGAAGGCAAAGCTCAGGATTGTGACAAGCCTGAATTGCCAAGCTCATACTCGGCTCGGGCTTGTACAATAGGCTCTGCTCGTCAGCCAGAAAAAAGAAAAGAAAGGCCAAACAGCCTAATGGCATATATATATATATTTGGTGAGCTGAGTTTAATGATGCTTGGCTCGTTGCTACCCCTACTAACGCCTAGCCACTATTGGACTGATTTCAAAATTCACTGGCTTGAGAGTATATAATCATTAAGCAAAACAAACTTTTTTTAAAGAGGTTTCTGTCCGCCCAGAAATGTGCCTTTTTTTTTTTAATGGCAAAGTACTTTATTATATAAAAAGGAAGAAGAAGAAAGAAACAAGAAACAGAAAACAAACTTCACCTAGATGGTGAAATAAACCAGGAAAACGAACCAAAACAAAAAGAAGAAATCACACAATAGAAATCCAAACAACAGCCCATTGGGTCTCATCAAAGTCAGAACAAATTGAAGCCCAATCAAATAGAAACCCATGGATCTTTAAATGGACTTTCTCTTGCGCCACCAACTTATCCCCAAAAATTCTATTATTCTACTCCTTCCATATGCTCTAACAAATCATTTCAAGAGAAACTGCCAAATGACTTTAGGAATACCCTCAATATCTCTTATCCATCACTTATTAATATTCCAATCTCTGCTTTTAAGATGGTTGAGAGTAAGAATTTAATCAAGATAAGTGTTCCAAACAAAAAAAAAAATTGACCTTGGATGGAATCCCAAGCATCCAAATACCCTTCTGAGGACCTAAAAGACCACGATAAGTCCATAATGGGCCTCAATGGGCCCATTGATTTTTGTTTTGTCTTGCTTTTTGTTTTTCAATGGGCCCAATCAAAACAGGCAAACTACTTGAAAGCCAATGGAGTCTAGCTACAATACCTCTAACAAGAGGTTTACACAAACAATTAGAAGTATAAAATATAAACTAACTCCAATCCAATCTAATTAAATTCTATATTTTACCAAAAAGCATAATAAAATCTATAGAAGCTAAATCAAATCCAATTATTGTGTCAATATCTTTTTTTTTTCCCCCTACTCATATCATTAAATTTCATAACCGTAGTTAGAGTATACCCTACTGTCCAGTCCACCCCAATTTACAGCTTTCTTTGTCTTGAACGATGTGTTTTCCACTGAGGCCAGAGGCCTCAAATACTTTCTCATTGCTTCCCTCTTCTATTTATTCTCTTCCACTTTGTAAAACATGCTCTGGATTTGGGAGGACAACTTAGAGAGTGTCTAAAGTAAGAATGACATCAGGGCTGACACATTAGTCCCAAAAAGTGAAAAGCTTCCCCCAAAAAGTGTATCACTTTTTCAGCGCTGATTTGTTAGCCCTAATTTCATTCATACTTTAGATACTCTCTAAGTTGTCCTACTAAATCCTGCCTCTGTAAAACAATATGCTTCACTCATCATCGATACATTGGACTAAAACTTGACCCAACCTGCCCAAACTTCGGGCAGAATAGTTTTGGCTTTGGGCTAGCCCGGCCCAAGTTGCAGCCCTACTCACAAGGTTAGATCCATGTGTTCTCCAACATACGGAGTGGTGCTTCTCGAAGTACTAAGTGCAAGAGATAAAAATCCTTGCTTGCAAGGGAGCCTTTAAGCTTCAGCTGAATGGGTGATGCAATGGTTCAAGAGGGGGTTACTTGTGAGCAGATAATTAATCCTTTGCTTATGGGTAATATTTGTAGATAAGTATGGATGGGGTGCTCATGATTGAGAAACATCACAACTTCTCAAACATATGGAGGTCTACTTGAGGTAAAAACTTGTTCTACTTCTTCCACATCTTGATCTTTGATTCTTGGATGCCCTCATCTTTATTTGGTAATGAATTTAGATTGTATTCAATTATCCTTAAGGAGAGATTTTGCTACTTCAATAAGATTGTCTTTTACTATGAGAATTAGTCATGTGCGGCTTCCTTTATACAGTATTAAGTGTTTTGTAAGGCCGTGTTTGCAGGCGCCTGTAATGAAATCATTTCATTTCAAAATTCCAAGGCATTTGTAGCTTCAAGGTATTGGTTCAAAATGAACTCATTTGGATTTATACTTGCTAATATATATCATTTCATTTAATAAAAAAACCTAAGATGACTTCATTTCTAGTTTTAGTTAACAAATCAGTTAATTTGAATGAGTTCATTTTGAATCGGGACTTTATGGCTTACAAATGCCTTGGGAATTCAAAATGAAATGATTACAATACAGGCGCCTGCCAACTGGCCCTAGGTTTGTTTGGATCAGACCCGTTCGAAATGTCTGCAATGAAGATTTTTTATTTTTATTTTTATTTTTAATTTTTTCAGTTTTAAGTTATCATTAGCCCTCAGGATTTGGTGCACCCTGAAATTGCTCCAAATGTGACCCCTTGCATGCAGTGGGAGCATGTCACATCGAGAAGAGATTTACACCTCCAAAAAACAGTGTAAATCACTTGCAGATGTGATGTACCCCCACTGCATGTAAGGGACACATTAAGGGTACTTTAGGAGGGCACGCCAAACCCTCTAGCCCTTCATCCCGCATTATCACCTATCTATCGCAATCATAGACGGGTGTGGTTTTTTTTCACCTCAGGATTTGAATTTCAAACTTCAGTCAAATCACACCTACGTATCTAGCCGCAATTCAATCATTCAGACTGTTGAGAGAATATCGAACCGTAAATGATTCCCTCTCCTAGGTGTGACAAGTGAGCTAAATTTGTGGAATATAAGCCCTGTTGTTATGGTGCAGAGCAGAGCGGGCTTGGATTATGTGAAAACGAATCATGTGAGAACTGTGCAAACGGTACCAGAGGGGCTGACACATCAGTGCATAAAAGTGATTTACACGTTTTGGGGGAACTTTTTACTTTTTGGTGCTGATGTGTTCGCACCCTGGTGCCGTATGCACAGTTCTCATGAGATTCGTTTTCACCTAATTTTTCCCAGGGCAGAGGTAACAAATTCTTATCACCTTGGAAACATGGACCCGTAACTTCGTCCATGGTTTGGGGAGATCATCCCATTGCCGCTTATAAGTGGGCGCCGCTCCATAACTGCGGCTAACCATCTGGGCCTGCGAAGGTACTTAGACGTGAGGGTCACTCAGCCTACCTAATCTTTATCACGTTGTTGACTATCATGATCTCGAGTGGCCCGAATGCCTTTTTTTTCATAGGTAAAATATTAGTGGTAAACTTGTTAGCAAGTGAGGACGGGTTTTGAACCCAAATCTGTTCCGAACGGATGTTCTCTTGCCACCTTATGATCCGTTAAGGTCCTGTCGAATAGGTGGCACAACATTATCGGTGGGAAAAAATGAATTACAATTTTTAAAAGATGATTTTCACTTTTTTCAGCCAATCATGTCATGTCACCAGGTAAACAAGACCTTAATAGGTCATAGTTTACAGGAGAAGATCCTTTTCAAGGTTCTGGGTATGGACACCTTAATCATGTGGAGTGGTGTATGTCGCCCGCCACCTACATCGCACATGAAAGTTCAACTCGTTTCATACCAATGCAAGGTAAACATTTACAGTTTGGTCACAAGATTAACTTTGATCACCCCTAGTTATGTCATGGAGTATGTTGAAGGGCATTCTGGATTTGGTAGGACAACTTAGAAAGTGACTAAAGTTGGAATGATACCAGGACCGACACATCAGTGCCAAAAAGTGAAAACATATCCCAAAAGAGTGTGTATCACTTTTTCAGCGCTGATGTATCAGTCCTAATGTCATTCCAACTTTAGGCACTTTCTAAGTTGTCGTACCAAATCCCGACTCATTGAAGAGAGGTCTAGGGTTTGAATCTCCTTAACAAGATTCCACAGTTGATTGCATGCATGCACCTCCGCCTCTCCTAACTGCAGTGTGCATCTCGTGTACAAACCGTGAACAAAAATTCATGAAGTATTTATTATCATTATTATTGTGTGTGTGTGTGTGGGCGTGGGGGGTAACAGTTTCAAAGGAAAATGTACTTAATTTCTTAGGATTGTGATAGAATAAACTGAGGTTTGCGCATAGACTACAATTTCGGAATCTTTTTTGTTGGGAATTGATAGAATAGCAGGAGGCTTCAAGTTAAAATCTAAGGGCGAAGAAAAAAAATAAACTACTATAATCCAATGACCTACACATAGATATACCATTTTATTTGCTTTATTAATTTTATTAAAGGGTACGTAGAATCAGGAGAGAAAATGCAGTTATCCTTGATTAACTTTCTCCAATGATCTAGCAGCCATTGTCCTATGCAATGAGGAAGAAATCTGAATAGAGGGTGAAATCATAAACTACGGGCGGGGATGATTATAGGATATTCCAGATTAATTGATTTAGTTAAGATATATGACTAATTCGTATTTAATTAATTTATATTTAATGGCAGTTATATTAATATATAGTAAACTAACCAACGCTTCTTGTGAACTCTATTCTTCTAGAGAACACATTCAGGGAGCTAGCACGAGTCGACAAAATGCGAATACAAGTTCATCCACTACTTCTGGAAAATATTTCCATTGAGATTAACATGCAACTTGGCTTGGTTTGTTCTGAAACCATATTAATTGTAAATTAACCAACTCTCCCAAAACCTTGAGGTATTAAAAGAGACAGATATTATTAAACTCGAACAAGTTTTTTATACCATAAACGATAGTACATGCTGAGCATATCTTGTTGACAAGAATGAGCTTACACATAAATGGGGTCTTCATATTCTTGTGCCTGGACTTGAGAAGTAAATAGAAAGTACAGTATGTACCTCAATCACGATTCAGAAAGTTTCAATCGTTTCACCCCAAATCCACCAATGCAATGCAATCATCTACACGTTTTTTTTTTTTTGGAAGATCAGAAACATCTGCACGTTTGTTTGGTAAAAAATTAATATTGTGCGACAAAAATAATAGCATTTGCACGTGAATGTCAAATTCTTCAGCATAGCGAGGATTCAAATAAATAAATAAAAATAAAAAATTCATGAGCAACAAATGGATTCTCAATCTATTCCATCCCGACCCTCGTGCGAGGATTTTCTCCTACATTGAAAGAAGCTGTCCTTTTGAGTTGCAAACTTTGAATAGGAACGTCGACTCAAAGCCTGCACCACCTGCTTAGAAGTTAGAACTTAACAATGACAATTTATCACAGAAAGAGAATTTTAGTAGTCCTTGGCCGTGCCAAGAAGAGGCGACCCATCAAAGAGCGGATCTCCTACGACACAAGCTGAGGACGGTCAAAACAGGTG
>JAOXJP010121757.1:0-13836 GCA_025762735.1 Platanus orientalis | reverse complement strand
GAGCGGAATGGCAGAACAGGATTCGTGTAGCCGACCCCAAATAGTTGGGATAAGGTTGTTTGTTGTTGTTGTTGTTGATCAAATTAACATAGAAAATTTGCATATACATTTGAAATCATATAATTTCCAAAATGACATGAAAATTAGTATTCATAGTTTGAAACTTCGCATAAAACGAATCACTGAACATTCTTATACAAAATCATACCAAAACATAAGCGAAAAACTAATTTATACCAAAACATAAGTTCACAAAACACATATACACATAGCTAACTCATATACCGCCCTATGAGTGGGCACTGTCACTTGCCCGTGACAGCAAGGGATCACATATTACTAATCTCATATAACGCCCTATGAGTGGGGCACCACCATTTAACCCCCAGTGACATGGAAGATAAGTTGGATATCATCGCATCCCGCTTGGATTCCTTTTCTGTGCCGGTATGATACAAGTCGGTGTCGGACTCATTCGAATGATGTTCACGGGGGTTTATTAGCCTACCGACACAGCTTATCGAGGGATGTTTTGGGAGGAGCTGAAGGATATCCGTAGGAGATAGGATTTGCCATGGTGCATTGTTGGATACTTTAACGTGGTCAAATTTCCCTCGGAAGAGAAAGGTTGCCTAAGGCAATCCTCCCAAATGAGGGGATTCTCAGATTTTATTCAATTATGCTGGTAGATTGATCTCCCCCTTGTGGGCGCTCCTTCACCTGTTTCCAACAGCAAAGATGACCTTGCCATGAGTAGACTTGACAGATTCTTAATATCCCTAAAATGGTAAGACCAATTTTCAATGCTAAGAAAAAAGCACTCCCGAAGGCAATTTTAGATCATGCTTCTATCCTTCTTCAAAACAAAGACAGGGGCAGATGCCCTTCTCCTTTTCATTTTGAGCTAATGTGGTTAAACTGTGAAGGTTTCAAGGAAAAGGTGATTCAATGGAGGGAGTTTTAGGTTCTCCGGGTCCATGGGCTTTGCTTTTGGTATGAAGTTAAGAGCTCTGAAAGAAATCATCAAGATTTGGAACAAGACCAAATTCTGGGTAAAAAAACTTGTTTGCAAACTATTGATAAAATAGATTGTAAAGAGCAAACACGAGGCATTACGCAATTCAAAAAGGAGCTAAGGGAGAGAGCAAGAAGGGACTACACTAGATGGGTTAATCAGCTGGAAGCCAACGTCTAAAGTGGATTGATTAAAAGCAGGGGACTAAAACACAAGATTTTTTTAAAATGATGGAGAATATGAAGTCGAAGTTAAATTTTATCAGTGATCTTAATATTAATGAAAGATGGATTTCGGAGAGAAAGGAAGTGGCAAATCACATTGTAGCATATTATGAATCCCTTTTTAAGGAACCCTTCGAAGTTCAGCCTAGATTAGATGGGTTGGACTTCGACAAGATATTCAAGGAGCGAAAAATCTGGTTAGAGAGACCTTTTTCAAATGATGAAATGTTAGCAGCTCTACATTGTCTCGATGAGGTCAAAGCCCCAGAGCTGGATAGCTTTCCCTTTAAGATTTTATGTTGAATGTTGGGAAGTGATAAGGGAGGCTGTGAAGGTCACCCGAGATTAATAATAATGCAGTGTGGTGTAGAAAGCCTCAACTTTTTGTTTATAGCTCTTATTCCAAAGGTTAAAGTGGCGGCAAAGTTAAGGGACTTTAGGCCCATCAGCCTTCTGGGAAGCATTTACAAGTTGTTTGCAAAGGTATTAGCTAGAAGATTGGAAGTGGTGATGGATGACATTATCTCCCAAAGTCAAAATGTTTCTGTAAAAGGCAGACAAATTCTGGATTGTGTCCTAATCGCTAATGAATCTATGAACTCCATGAGGAAAGCAAGGAAACCCGGGGTGCTCTGTCTACTTGACATGGAAAAGCTTATGACCATGTGAACTGGTCTTTCTTGTATAGTGTAATGAAAAGAATGAGTTTCGGCATGAAGTGGAGAAATTGGATTAAAGTGTGTATCTCAACAGTATCCTTTGGAGTGTTGATAAATGGAACATCAGAAGGTTTTTTTAAGAGCAATCAGCATCTGAAGCAAGGTGATCCCCTATCCCCTTTCTTCTTTATTATGGTGACTGAAGCTTTTAGCATATTGATCGAGAAAGCCGAGAGGGTGGGTTTGAATCAAGGGTGGAAGGAGGGGCAGAATAGTTGAAGGATTTCTCTGCTTCAATTCGCAGATGACACCCTTGTTTTTATGGGTGCTGAGAACAAGCAGATGCGCAATCTGAGGAGTACAATCGCAAAAGTAGAATAATGGGGGTAGGTGAATGTCCAATTTTGCACCACTTGGTGGAGATTCTTGAGTGTCAAGTTGCCTCATTCCCCATCACATATTTGGGGCTTCCTTCAGGGGCCATATATTAGTCCAAGGCTATTTGGGATTCGGTCATCGAGAGAATAGAGAAAAGATTGGCATCTTGAAAAGGTCATTATATTTCCAAATGGGGAAAGGTCACTATGAAAGAGTGTTCTTTCCTCTCTCTGTTCACTCCTCCAAAGTGGTAGCAAACAAGTTGAAGAGGTTGCAGCATGATTTCTTATGGGACTCATATGAGGGGGATAAGAAAATGCATCTAGTAGGGTGGAACCAAGTATGTAGGGCAGCTACTCAAGAAGGCTCAGGCATTCGGCCAAGGCAGATATGAACAAGGCTCTACTTGGAAAATGGCTATGGAGATTTAGAGTAGAGAAGAACAGGCTTTGGAGGGGGTGGTTGCTGCTAAATACGACAGAAAGGGCCTAGGATGGGACAGCAAAGACCCTCGGGGAGCTCATGGATCAGGTTTGTAAAGAAACATATCAAAGGGGTACGAGGTATTTTCAAAACACACGGTTTTTAGTGGGGGTAAAGGTGATCTGGTCCAATTCTGAAAAGATGTATGGTGCAGCATGCCCCGTTAAATCAGACCCCATTTCTTCTCCCTGACCAGCAAGAAGAATGGGACTGTGATGGATCATCTCAGACACGAGGGTGTCTCTAAGAGCTGGGATCTTCAATTGAGAAGATACCTCAATGATTGTGAGATAAATCAAATGGTGATGCTCCGTCAGATTCTGGATAAAGCCATGGTGGGAAGGAATGAGGAGGAAGATAAAAGAGTTTGGGTTGGTGATCCCAGTGGAAAGTTCTCAGTGACCTCCTTATTCGGAGTTCTAATGCCAGCTAGGGAGGTCAATATCCCAGTTAAATTCACGTGGAAATATAAGGCTCCATCAAAGGTCGCTTCTTCATGTGGCTTCTTTTTGCTCCATTAAAGGGGCTTCTCATTGGCCAACAGAAGTTGCATGTGTATGCAATTAGAGGACACTATAGACCATCTATTTCTTCAATGTAAGGTGGCTATGTTGGTGTGGAATGCATCTACGAACAGATTTGGTAGATGGTGAGTCATGCCGGCTTCTTTGAAGTCCTTGCTTACAGAGTGGAGTCAGTCCAATGGGGCAGGCCTCTCTAAACAGGGTATGGTGCTTTGGGGCATGGGCCCTCTTGCTGTCTGTTTCCTCTCTCTTTTATCATGTGCATTTCAAAGACTGGGTTTTTTAATGGGATTCTCTTGTATTTGGGTAGGGCTTCCCAGTAGGGTATGTATTTCTCATGCATATCTATTGTGGCTTGTTCGATAAAATTTACCCTTTTAATCAAAAAAATATATATATACAGGGGCTAAAAGCCCTAGGCTGTCCTACATAAACTTCGGTATCAAAGCTTTCATCCTGCATCATTTGCTCAAAAGGATGCTAAGAAGGTCAACAATAATGAGAGGTGTGACTGGAACCCAAACAAGCAATAAACAGAACATCAACAATGTAGCAGCAATGGAGGGGAGGAGAGAGGCACATTGTTCGGAATATTTGCATTCATCTAAGCAAAATGTTTCTTGGATATCATTATAGGTCCCACTGATTGCTTAAGGTTTTCCAGCATTATTGTTCTTTTAGTACTTCCAAATAAAACACCAAGGGCAAAGGATCAATTCATTCAATTTCTGTTGTATCCCCCTTTAAATATGTTACATGGAAACAGATTCCCATGATCAAGAAGGAATCATATATGAAGGTCACTGTATGAATAATTCACACCATATCTTGGGTAGATGAAAGTGATGAAACATTGCTCATTTCTTAAGTGCATTTCAAGTCAAAAAGCAATAGATCCTGGCTTATATATAACATAGAACAAAATGTACCTGTAGATATACCAGAACTGGCTTCTTTTGAGTGTTGGTTGATCTAAAAGTGTTATGCAGTTCATAAATTCATTAAAATGACATAAAATGCTTCGGAAACATTTTTATGCATATATATTAAAAAAAAATTGCATACTTTTTCATGGTTCTACGAATTGACTGGATAATTCAAGGAATTGAATGTTTTAGGCATCAAGTCTCTTCAATCCTTTGGGATTTCACAATCCAAGTAACTTTTAGAAAGAGTTACTTCATTCCAATAAAGATCAAATACTAATGGCCAGTGTTTATTGAATAACTAAAATTAACATCTGAGGTTGCCACTGCATTCCACAAATCAAAGTTCAGAAATTAAGATCACAACGTCAAATGATGAGAAGCAACTCTAACCTTAAAAGAGATTTTTTTGAACCAGCACCCGCAGTCTGCATTGTTCCACTGGAAATTGCAAGAGGCTTAGCATCAACAATTTCTTCATCACTCTGAACTACTGTAATGATAGCCATAGGGTTATCATCTTGTTTAGGAATCTGTTGAGTCCGTTTGAGCGCTAAACGAGCCTTCTCCCTAGATCCCCACCCATGTGCTGTCACGTTCATATTTCTCCATTTGTCCTACCCAGATATATAGCCACAGAAATCAATAGAGTAAAACTGTAAAGTTGAGTTTGGAGGGCACATATACTGTAAAATTCACAATTTCAGCTGAAGACTAATGTTTTGGCATTTTGCCTTATAGAATTCTTAGGAGAGATACCCGTTTAGCCTGATCAAGCTCCACATTGTCAAACTAGAGAATTTGTTGAGCTTCCTTTCCAAAACTAACTTTACCTTATAAATAAAGGCAAAGGGAAAATGAATAGGGAATACCTTGAGGTCCACATTCGAACGCAAAGATAAAACACTACTGAATTCTGGGTCCTTCAATATTGTTCGCCATTTCCCTGCCCCATGCTTTGCTATTCCGGCTTTAAGGGCCGCTTCTTCTTCTGAAGTCCACTTCTGCTTTGGAGCGCCCATCGACAGGAACTCCAAAATCTTTCCAAGAATCCAATGGCTAATTTAGTCAGAATCTGGCACATACAACCAATAAAAATAAAATAAAAAAGATAAGCAGATTACAGAACCCCGACGGATGATTTATCTTGAATCGTCCAAGAAGTAAATGACGGTAAACAATCAACGAGGAGGAATGAAGCTAAACGAGAATCAAACTAACAAATAAAATTTTTAAAAAGGGAAAAGGGGAAAGGGGGTTATAAAATTCGAGCCATATCCATATGATCCTCCACTTCGCTGTGATTCCTAATAATCAATGAAGAGGATGATAGATTTCCACTACACCACAACCCGAAAGGATCACTTTGATGGAAGCGATATATATATACGCAACGATTTAATGTTGATGATTATCAGGCAACGTCCTTGGGCACGGAGCTCGACGTTGCTCCATCGATCGACATACTTCCCCGCAACCAATGACGTCGATCGTTGAGGGAGAAGGGGAAAGGATGAAAAACCGAAATCAACTTTAAGCAATCTACGTAAAATAATTCTTTTTAGCATAACGGGTTTGAGGGGATAGGGAGATGGGGGAGGGGATTGTTTCTGCGATCAAGAGAGGGAGTTCTGCTTACAAACTTGGGAGCGATCAATCTGCGATGCAAATAGAATTAAGAGGCAAGGGATGCATCGTCTCTCTCCGTCCCTTTCCCCGGATTCTGTGGTTCCTGCGTGAGAGAGATCACTGTGACTTCTGAAAACCTTTTTGATGAGAGCCAGGTATGTTATTTTAGTTAGGGCCCTAGATGAATCTGATGATGGTTCATGGTTGGATCCGTTAAGTGGAGCGGCAGTGAGAGCTCTCCCTCTCCCTCCGCTGACGTCCGCTCGTAAACCAGCAGCCAATGGATGGAACAAATGAAGGGATGATCTACCTCATCTCATCTATATGGTTTCCTCGTACTCGTACGCCGAAAAGATTTTATGCGGAAATCTGCTTTTCCTGATGTATTAGGATGGCATTAGGGGGTGGACACATCAGTGCTGGAAAGTGATAAGCACCCTCCAAAAAGTGAAAGTCACTTTTAGATACTGATACTCAGCCCCCTAATGTCATCCTAATACGTCAGGAAATGAAATTTTCCGTACCTAATCCCCGCCCACTCGTACGACATAATCCATGGTTAACAACAACAACATAGTCCATGGTTGAATTCTTTTAATCCTGCCGTTGCTCTTTTTCTCTCCACATCTATTCATTTGGACCCCACCCATTGAATGATGGTCCCATACTCAGCAATCAGCTTATACACATTCATTATCAAACCCCAAAAAACTTAAAAAAGAAAACCATCCGGATCTTGCTTAGGAACCATGTCTCAGCCATTGAAATACGATAGCTGCATTTCGGGTAGGAAAAGGTAATCTGGTCAAAATTTAACAAAGATTTTTAATATCGAGACCAATGTTACAAATTTCAGTAAGTAAGACTGAAAATAATTTAAGGAAATTAAAGACATTATACTAAACCCAACTCATTCCCTTTCAATATGATTTTTTTTTCTTCGATTCAAATGTTTTGTCCAAGATGGTGTCTTGTACACTAAGTGACGAATAAAATGTATGATAATTAGAACCGAACTGAACATGTTGTTCAATGATTCATAACAATTCTCAAATGATTTCAAAGCTCAAATGCAACAGTGCAGACAATTAAGTGCACGGCGGACTATTATTCTTCACAATATGATGTCTACACAATGATTGAAGTCTACAACAATAAGACGTATTCAAAATATTAATAAGATGATCAATTTCAACAAGATATAATCAAAAGATTAAATAAGAGGTATAATCCATGACAAAACCAATTACGTCTATCTAAGTTGATCATTTTACAATGGGATTCAATTGATAACTAATATATTTTTTAGATTTTATCATATAGGCTTCGTTTGATCATAGGGAAAATTGGAAAACTGAAGTGAACAGAAATAAGTTTTTCTTCGCTAGTGTTTGGTTGCTTGTATAATATAAATGAAAAGTTGATGGAATTTTTATTTTTATTTTTATTTTTTTTATTTTTTTTGTATTTGATTTGACTGACAATAAAGTTTTGATGGAAGGTTGAAAATATAATATTTTTCACATTGTTAACTATGAAAATTTCATCTAACTCAAATAAAATGCATTCATATCATCTAGTTCACGTCCTACCTTTAACTCCCAACCCATGTATGTGGACCCCACCTAATCAGAGGCTTACATAATAAGTCACAAATAACAACTCATGCAATAAATGCATAAACGAGTGTTAAAAATAATATTCATGTAACATGAACATCTCAACTACCAAATTAATAGCAAGAAGAAAAGAAAAGAAAAAAAGTCTTATATCATACATAACCATTGGAACTACCATGTGTCCATCACGCTAGAGAAGCACCTACATGCCTTCCACAAATAAGATATATAACTACCTTTATATCCATAAATACTCTAAATATGAAATGTCCATAGACTTTAGAATGCCCTCCTAAATTTCATTGATTACGATTGTTCAATTTCTATGATCCTCAAAGGGTACCTCCTCTTTTGCTTTACCCTCTGGCAATAACCTCTTGTTTCCACAGGATTCTTGTTGAGTTTATCAAATGCCTAGTCAAGGATGTCTTCATCAAATCCAATAACTTCTTGCATGGATTTCAAAAGTAATAAAGAGTCGATAGTAGAACAGGGTCATCGATTGCTCACTGTAGCCATATCTTTGATGTTGTTGGCCACGACTTCTATAGTCTCACCAATTGCAACTTTTGACCGCTTCCTTTCTTAACAAGTTTGGGCCGTTGGAGTTTCTTCAATGCTTACTTCTTTCATATGGGAGAAAGACATCAGTTGTTGAGGGGAAATATATAGAATTTGATCATCAAATATGAACCCATTATTTCCTCCCAACTTTTCTAAACCCACGTTCTCATATGAGGGTTGGTGTGGTGAACCATCTAGCCCATCGACGTTTCTCTCTTCTATCCTAACTCCAATTTCCTTGTTAGACTCTTTCCTTTCTCTTGCGGCAGAATCCTCACCAAACACATTTATCATCTACTCATACAATGGATAATGCCACTCCTTGTACTTTTTTATATTTAGGCTTGCCCTATTACATATATCAGAACATTAAAATCATAATTTCAAGATAAATAATCAATTTGTGTAATTAAAAAATAAATATTTTAAATAATTTAGACTTGCAACAACTATTGTTTTCCAAACATCATGTGTTACTTTAAAATGACCAATTTGCTGATTCTAACCAATCCCATTGATTTTCAACGATTCATGAAGATCCCTAAATTGGATTTTTAGGGTTTTCATCTTATTCTTAATTTTGTCCACGTTAAGATTCAATCCAAATGCTATATTTATGTCATTGGTTACAAAATTGTACGCATGTTACTTAAAGCCATTCCCAATTCTTTACCCCTTGTTAACTTGGTGTTTGAGGCATTCAATTAAGCACTTGTCCATTCTCCACTCCACGTGTTATTTTTTTCATTTCTTGTTACTATCACTAGATTGAGTTTGTGATTTCATTGTCATTTAGCCCTTGATCTAAATAATTACACAATTATTTATGCAATAATATGTTATTTATTAAATAATATCAACAACAACAAAAATCCAATCTAGAAGCATTCATATAATAGCATAAATTATACGATCTAATATGAAATTTTTATTAAAGAGAGAACATCGTAATATAAAAATGTTCATTAATACCCCAAAAAATATAAAGATGTCCAGATCTAGAAGCACCATCATAATAGCATAAAGTATCAAAAAATAAAATTTTAAAAAAGATAACATCCTAATGTCCCAAACACTGTTAATAATTGATCCACATCTTTGTGTTATTCTTGCCCTAATTTTAAATCATGCACGTCAATTTTTAGCTCTATCCTCAGGTGGTTTGTGGGAGTATTGGTAGTATCCACAATTCTATGATGGGTGTGCAATTCCCTATCTACATCATCCAAGTTGTGATCATATGTCACCCATTGTAGAATATGGTTATGCATGCAACAACAAGCTATCACTATGTCATCTTGCTTCTCATATGGAAATTTTGGTTTTTTTGTTATGAATGGATAATTGCTTCTTCCAAACACAGAATGTACACTCAATCACATTCCGCAGTGAAGATTAATGCCTAAGATTAAATAACTCCTTTGGAGTTTCTATTCGCTGACCTCGAACTTCATTTAGATGATACTGTGTATTTTGATATGGAGTAATGAAATGTTGTAGAAGCGAGAACCCAACATCCACAAGATAGTATTTTCCTAAAAATCATAAGTAATGCTATTGGTATGGAAAAAAATTAACTTTTTATAAAAAACAAAACAAATAATTTAACAAATCCCTACTTAATAGACAATTAATCTTACTATCACTTGAAATGTAATCTTCTAATGTCCTTTAGTCAGAAGTAGAACCCTCACACCGGTTAACACATATGCGAATTTCAAATTGAAATCGCATGTTGCTAATACATTTTGGGATGCCTAACTCTTACGACCAAAGAATCTTGCTTTGTATTTAGAATCAACTTTTGCTAAGATGTGTGTCCCATCTATTGCACCAATACAATCTTAGTAATTATAGGGATCGAGGAGTTAGTATGATCTGGGAAAAAAGTCATTTGTGGCCTTAAAGTATGGATTCTAAATTTCAATATATTAAAATTATAACTTTAAAATATGGATTCCATTTAGGATTTTCAAGAATCTGTCGTAGTGTATCATTTTGTGGAGCCTTTATGAAGTAGTCCTGCATTTCAATCACAACATTTAAAACAATGTTGAAATAACAAATAAAGATTTCACTTGACCGCCTAGTGTAGCATTTAAAGCTACGGGTCTTCACATTATGCACAAATATATGCAAAAAGTAGATTATTTGTTCTTCAACACTGTAGTTGATTGTTTCATGTAATTGACTTGTATTCTTAAAAATATGAATGAATCGTCAAAAGCATTCGAGGTCCATCATAAGAAAATTAAAGCAATGCTCATCCGACTTAAAAACATTTTCAAAAAACTTATGGGACATGACATATAGTTTTTTTCTAGGAGCCTTGTCAACATACAAGGCATATATAGTAACCCGCAATAGTGAAAACTATGGCTACAACACATGTAGTTATAGTAGCAACACTTGAAAGCAACTCTTCCTTTGAGTTACTACTATTTTCCTCTAAAACACGATCACCATTCATCAATGATTTGTACAAGAAAAGAGAGATGATATAGAGATACGTATGAAGCATTCTGAAAAACAATCACAAATTACTTGTAGGAATAGTTTTTTTTTTTTTCCTTTTCCTTTTTACAATAGCGAAGTACACCTAACCCAATTCTTTACACTTCAACCAAAAAAGAAAAAACAGAAGAAAAAGAAAATAAACTAAACCATGAAAATTCCATAACAAACAAATAAACAAGAAATGGCATAACAAGTGTGTAAAATATGAAAAACATAATGCATTATATTCTTATTAAACAAAAACAAAAAAGTCGAAGACAAATAAATGAGAAACAAAACTTAAATTCATATTTTACATTAAAAAAAATGAAAGAAAGTGAAGTAATGTACCCGAGTCAAGAGAGGGAGGGAGGAAGGAAGCAAGATAATGATGAAGAAAAAAGTTGGATATTTATGAGCCAATCGGTTGGATTTTACCTTATCCTAGGGATGGAAACCAAATTAAAAATAAATTATAATATAATATATATAATTTTATCAAATCCGTATCCAATAAAATCTTATATTCTCTTATCAAATCCATCGCTAATAAAATATTATATTTTCTTATAAATCCATATCTAAAAAAATCTTTATGTAATCTTATAAAAACTAATCTCACAAAATCATCTCAAATAATTAATTTCTTGATGGATAGAACAGGGGCGCTTAACTCCAATCCGACAATATTCGTAGATTAGTCTCCTAAGTTGACGAAACTCTCATATCAGTCTCGTAAGTGGACAAAACTAAAACTAGGAAGTTATTAAAACTAGAATCATGTCTAGTTTCAGTGCTGAGGAACTCTTCAACAAGTCCACATCATCAATTGGAGCAACCACCACCTCTGCCTTCTCCATCTTGTAGTATTCACTCTCAATTCCACTCAAAACTTCCAACACCTTGTCTATGGCAAGCTTCATCTCCCTCTCAAGTTGCAGAAAACTGGAATGCTAACTCTAACACCAGTGTTGCCATCATCCTAATAGCATAATCTAAGGCATGGGTCGATCAACTTATGCAATGCTCCATTTTGGATCAACTCATGCAAACTCATACAAATTGAGCCCACATGAAATGATGGGCCTGTCTTCAACTCAACCTCCAATGGAGCTCTATGGATTATGATTGTTTAAACCGGTACTATTGATTGGATTTTTGACTGTTGACTCTTGTCAATGGATTCACCAACACAGATCGAAGTAGAGAACCTTTGGAAAGCTTTGAGTTTGTTCGGAATAATTTGGATGAAGCAACATGCCATTTCTAAGCTTTGGATCCAAACGAGATTCTCATAAGGTTGCAATAATGGCACTGACGTTGCAGGCAAATGTTAGAGGTTGAGAGGGACGGTGCACTAGTGGGTATCTTCTTGGTGGACAAAACCATTTATTGATCCATAAGACTTGTTCATTCATAGTTTGTATTACAAATCAAGGCAGGTGCTTTCATAAAGGAATATACAATTAAAGTACTGCAATAGTGAAGGAGATGAGGTTCATGATAACGGCTTGGTACAAAATCGGCACCTCAGGTGGCCTATTTCTTTTATAGAGGGTTGTACCTGATTAGTCTAGGCATTCTAAAACCATGCATTTGTTTGATGATCAGACAAGTGGTGTACATGCTGATCAAACTCGCTATATTGAGCACATCTCAAGACAACAAAAAATGCGAAAGTCTTGCCTCGACACAAATACGAGAAACATGGAGAAAATTGGCAAAGACTTTATTTTTGGGAAAGTTGAAAATCCGAATACATGCTTTTTATTTTATTTTGAAGTTTAAGAGGGGTTGGGAAAATTTGCTTTCCGATTCTATAAGTTCCCAAAAAAAAAAAACATAAATAAAATTGTTTGATAGGGAAAATAACTTTACTTTCCCTCGCATCCTTCAACTATTCGTACAATCAAACAAAGCCATAGGCAATCATAGATTCAATGGATCTATGAAAGGCATTATATGTATATTTTAATGCCTCAAATTTGGTGCAACCCCTAAAGTCAGCCCAGGGTTAAATCGACATCAAGGGCCAATACATCAACACCAAAATAAGTGATTTACACTTTTTTGGGCAATGCTTCTCACTTTTCGGCATTGATGTGTTGGCCCCTAATGCCAGACTGACCTTGGGTTGACTTAAGGGGGCCATACCAAATCCTTGGGGAGATCTTAATAAATCATTTGAGTTTCGAAGATGTCTATTAATTTCATTTGATTAGGCACGATCCAAATATAATCACTTTATAACATTAGGCACAATCCTAGAAGATAAATTTCCTAGGCATTTGTAGCCATAAGGTGATGGTTCAAAATGAACTCATTCAGATTTATACTGATTTGTTAACTAAAATTAGAAATGAAGTCATCTTAGTTATTTCATAAAATGGAATGATATATATTATCATTCATATTTGGTGATGAATGAAAAATCAATCCATTAACAAATCAATATGAATATAAATTAGTTCATTTTCAACCATCACATTTTGACTTCAAATGCTTTGAGAAATTGAGATGAAATGATTTCATTATTGGTGGCTGCCAAAAATGACCTAAGTGAGTTTGATCGGAGCTATAGTAGGTTCAACCTATAAAAGCTTTCATTTTTATTATTTGGAGCTATATTAGGTTCAACCTATAAAAGCATTCATTTTTCAAATGAAATGATTTCATTATTGGTGGCTGCCAAACATGGCCTAAGTGGGTCTGATTGGAGCTATATTAGGTTCAACCTATAAAAACATTCCTTTTTATTATTTTTAAGGTCCCCCTCCCCTTTGGGAAACGAGAGTACAAAGAGCAAGTAAAGACTACACTAGACACCCCCCCCAAGAACACCCCTAAGCCA
This sequence comes from Platanus orientalis, assembly GCA_025762735.1. NCBI lineage: Eukaryota > Viridiplantae > Streptophyta > Magnoliopsida > Proteales > Platanaceae > Platanus > Platanus orientalis. The sequence goes on along the minus strand of JAOXJP010121757.1, from coordinate 468 downwards.
ATAGCGGAGGAAAAACCATTCATAATGAGAGCCCATTGATAAGGTTTTCTTTGCAAGACAATGAGTAGCTCCATTGTGGCTTCTACCAAGGAAATGGAAAACAATATTAGCAAAATACTTTGTAAGGATCCAATATCATCAACGGTGTTTTCCAAATTTGTATGAGAATTATCGGAAATGATAAAAGAGTTTGCCTCCTTACCCACTTTTAATGATGACGTTGTCAACCCCAAAGCTAATGGCTAAAAGCATATTGATCCTGCTTCAAAGCATGCTTGGAACTAATTTTGCTTCAAATCATGCTTAAAACTAATTTTCCTTGTCTACAAGACACTAAATGGAAAGGAAAAAATGCTAAAGATATTGATGGTTTTAAACTTTGGTACACAGAAGAAGCTAATAACAAAAATGGGGTAGGAATAATAGTAGATAAAGATCTAAAGGAGGAAGTTGTAGATGTTAAGAGAA
>JAOXJP010121746.1:0-13836 GCA_025762735.1 Platanus orientalis | reverse complement strand
ATATGAAAGATTATAAAAACTATGAATTATAAGAATCTACTTGAAGTAATGATCATATGTGATCTATATAAATGAATTATGAATAATTGAATATAAAATATGAAAGTATTATGATTGGAACTCATTGAACCATGAAGCTTTCTTTCATATGTCATGAGAACTCATATTGACTATTGATATCCTTTAATATGTCTCAATTAATTATTGAGTTTGAAAAATCATTGAATCTTTGACCTATTGAACCCTCTTTGGGCCTTATTAAACTATTGAACCTTTGATAGAATTCTATTATTTAACCATAGGTCTAAACAAGGAAGGGACTTAACATTGGGTCTAAACAAGGAAGGAACCTAACCCTGGGTCAAAACAGAAGAGAATTCAACTTTGATGATTTAACCTTGAATCTAAACAAGGAAGGGACTAAACCTTAGGTCTAGACAAAGAAGGGAGTTAACCTTGGGTCTAAGGAACGAACGAACCTAACCTTAGGTCAAAATAGGGAAGAACTCTATTGAACTTTGAACCATTGAACCTTTGAATATCATTTTGGGACCTCTCATTGGGTCTAAACAATGGAGATTGAACCATTTATGGTATTAAATTGTTTGACCCTCATTGAATACCATTTTGAACATATTGACTCATTGACCCCTTTGATCATTGTTTTAAGACCTACCATTTGGTCGCTACAATGAAAGTTATTGATATTAACTTGACTTATGTATTTTCTTCATATTGAACTTATCAAACCTTATTGAACACAGTTCTAAGACCCTCATTGGCTCACTACAAAGGAGAATAACGATTAATCTTTGAAATCTATTAACAAGTGATACAAACTAATGAATAAGACATTGAATAAGTCTACAAGAAAATGAACTATGTGATATGGATGTATTCAAATATTAATGATAAGTGACCAAACTATTGAAAAAAGTATGAAAATAAATGTGAATAATTAATATATTATCTAATCCCGAAAGTGAAAGATGCTACACTTATCATTGTATTATGACACACTCCTTTATTGTCCATGACATTGACTATGTTTATATTGTTTATTTAATTATACACATGGACTTATTTGCTATTCCTACCTATAGTTTGAGCTTCATATTGTTATGCATGTTTATGTTACATAGGAGAAACTTATGTGTAAGCTATATTTGTTATCACTTGGATATGGTTTGCATTTGTACTTGTTGAGCCTATTAAGCTCACCCTAATTGGCACAGGCTTGGACGAGATGATAGAGTGATTGGGTCAATAATGGGACACGATGAATTCAATTTAAGAGAGATGTTTATTTTCTTATTGTGTTTCTTATTTGAGACATTACTTGGGAAATATAATAATTACAGTTTATTGGATTGGGTGTAATAGATTTGATACATTGGTAGTAGACTTTATATCATTGTAAATAGGTGACTATAGGTTGCACTTATTTCTCATAGTCATGTGAATGTTGAATGGAGAATGTATTTTTAGTTACACTTTATTATGATTGAATGAGTTGCTTATGGATATACGTTATGAATGAGTTATGCTTCCATTAAAGGTAAAAGTAATGAGACAAAAGTTATGGTTTAATGGTGAAAGGCTTTTGTATAAGGTAAGGCATAAACAAATGTTTTTACACTTCTGTATATTATTGAATGGAATAGACTATGATACTATGATACGATTATATGGCTGTATATGCTATGGATTATGGATCGAGTGTCAATGTGACACTCCGAATCCGAGGTGCATATAGATGATGTGTGAGTCCGGGTTCGGGGGTATTACAACTTGGTATCAAAGCAGCCCGGTTTAGGTTCTGTAGACCATTGGATGAGTGATCATGTGAATAAGTGGAGTTAAAAGTAACATAGAATGGAAAACAATGGAATACTTTGGAGAATAAGTTATAGATCATATGATATTGATGATTGACATTATTACTTGAGAATTCATATTTAATTATGATTAAGGACATTAGTTGATCTGTTTGTCTCTTAGAGTTCTCTATGATTCTAAGTGTGCTATTGCTTGGTTTTAGGTACTTGATGTCGCCAAGGATGAGTACTAGAGGTGCATCCTCTACTTCGGCACCTAAGAGAGATTCCTTTGCAGGGATATTTGGAGTTATTCATAGCCTAGCTGAGGTTATGAGGGAATATATCACCAATAAGAGACAACCAAGAGAGAGAGGCAATGAAAATGAGAATCACATGATTAAGCAGTTTCAAAGAATGAGACCACTAGAGTTTAGGGGAATTACTAATCTGATGGAAGTGGAATATTGGATCATATAGCTTGATGAGATCTTTGAGGTGATAAGTCATGTTGATGATTAACATGTCTCCTTGGCTACTTTCATGATGAAAGGTAAAGCCAAACATTGGTGGCGTACCATAAAGAATATGCTCACATGAGAGTATAACGAGCCTCCCACATAGGAGATGTTCCTTGAGATGTATAGGGATTACTATCTTCCACTTAGTGGACGAGTAGAGAAGGAATTAGAATTCCTTGAGTTAGTGCAGGGAAAAAATAAGGTGAAATTCATGGAGTTAGCTCGCTTTGCTCTATAGATTGTTATGGATGATGCTATGAAAGCTCAAAAATTTCAGCATGGCCTTAAGCCTAACATCAGTTCTTGTATGTCTGTGCTAAGGTTGAAGAACTTTATGGATATGGTTGAGACTGCCTGCATAGCAGAGAGGGAGAGTGATAAGCTCTAGAAGATCTGTGACCAAGGAAAGAGGCCATTTAGTAAGGAGCCTGTTCCTCCAACACCTGCCAAAAGAAGGCCAACTGAGCAAGGAGTTATTAAGTAGTGTAAGAGATGTGGGAAGAGACATGATGGTTTATGCTATTAGAACACTGGTTCTTATTTTAGTTGTGGATAGATTGGCCACTTGTCTTGTGATTATCTTACTAGGAAGGACACCCCAACAACTAAACCAATTGATGACCAGCAACGTCCAGAGGTCAAAGCCTGTGTGTATGATGCCACTATGAGAGATGTGGAGGCCTCAAGGCCACTGTCTCAGGTACTATTCCATTGTTTTCTGACACCTCACATGTTCTAATAGACCTTAGATCTACATATTCGTTCATATCATATGCTTATGCTAGACGTGCTAGTTCTTTGCCTATGATGTTAGACTATGTACTACACATATCTACTCCTCTTGGGAAGTCATTGTTAGCTGATTTAGTGTTCTAGTCTTGTGCTATTATGGTTGGAAACCTAGAGTTATTAGCAGACTTGATCTTACTTAACATGGAGGATTTCAATGTAATCTTGGGAATCGATTGGTTAGCCGCATATAACACTACAGTCCATTGCTATTCCAAGGAAGTTGTATTCAACATACTAGGATTGGCATAATTCTCATTCCAAGAAGTCAAGAAAGATTATTTCCCATGTTTAATTTCAGTCATTCAAGCTGGAAAACTTCTTTGAAGAGGTTGGCAAGGTTATTTGGCCTATTTGGTTAGTGACCAAACCACAGAGACTAAGGTGGAAGACGTTCCTATCATTTGAGAATTTGTTGATGTCTTTTTAGAAGATCTTCCAAGATTGCCACCCGATAGAGAAATAAAGTTTGTTATTGACTTGGTCCCAAGTACTGTACCGATTTCCATCGCTCCTTACTATATGGCACCGGTGGAGTTAAAGGAATTGAAAATGCAGCTTCAAAATTTACTTGAAATAGGATTCATTCATGCCAGTGTATCTCCATAGGGTGCTCCAGTCCTTTTTGTTAAAAAGAAAGACGGATCAATGAGGTTGTTCATTGATTACTAGCAGTTGAACCAAGTCACTATAGAGAACAAGTATCCACTACCTCGAATTGATGACTTGTTCGACCAGTTGCAAGGGGAAACCATGTTTTTGAAGATTGATTTGAGGTCCGATTATCACAAGTTAAAGGTTAGGCAAGAGGACATCCCCAAGACTTCTTTTTTGCACCCGTTATGGACATTATGAGTTCCTAGTGATGTCTTTCAAGTTGACTAATGTTGTAGTCACCTTTATTGATTTGATGAATAAAGTGTTCAAATTGTACTTGGACTAATTCATGGTCGTCTTCATTGATGACATTCTAATGTGCTCCAAGAGTATGGAGGAACATGAGTCACACTTAAGGATTGTATTATAGACATTGAGGGATCACAAGTTAATCGGTAAATTTAATAAGTGTGAATTCTGGTTAGACTAAGTGGAATTCTTAGGCCATGTTATTTTCAATGATAGGATTTATGTTAGCCCAAAGAAGATTGAATTAGTTGTAGACTAGCTTAGACAAATCAATGTGATCGAGATCCGTAGTTTCATGGGTTTGGCTGGATACTATCGAAGATTTGTGGAAGGTTTCTCTAAGATTGCAACACCATTAACCAATCTAAGTCAAAAATATGCAAAGTTTGATTAGAATGATGACTGAAAGAAGAGTTTTCAAGAACTAAAGGACCAGCTTGTGTCCGCTCCAGTCCTTACACTACCATGTGGCAGAGGTGGCTTTGTTGTGTATAGTGATGCTTCATGGAAGGGCCTAGGATGTGTACTTATGTAGAATGAGAAGTTAATCATGTATACTTTGAGATAGCTCAAGTGACATGAGTTGAACTATCTCACTCATAACTTGGAGTTTGCAGTAGTGGTTTTTACACTAAAGATCTAGAGATACTATTTATATGGTGAGACTTGCGAGATATTCACAAATCATAAGAGTCTCAAATACATATTCTCTTAGAGTTAAATCTGAGACAAAGGAGATGGATGGAATTTATAAAGGATTATGATTGCACGATCAGCTACCCCTCAAGAAAGGCTAATGTGGTGGTTGATGCCTTGAGTAAGAAGTCCTGAAGCTCACTTGTTTTCCTTAAAGTTGGGAGGACCGCCTTGTTCTAGGAATTAAAAGAATTAAATGTCAAACCTGAGGTGAATGAGTTAAAAATGTTATTTACACATCTAAGAGTGCAATCTACCCTTGTTGATCAGGTGAAGATAGCCTAGAGTAGCGATCCGATATTGACAAATATTGCGGAGGCTATGAAAAAGGGTGACAAAACCAACTTTTCTTTACATGTTGATGCCATTTTGAGGTTTGGGAATCGTCTGTGTGTTCCAAATGATGACAAATTTAAAATGATGATTCTTGAAGAAGCTCATGGAGTTGCTTATGCAGTTCACCCCGACAGCACCAAGATGTATAGGGATTTGAGAGAAACCTATTGGTAGAATAATATGAACCGTGAGATAGCTAATTTTGTTTCTAGGTGTTTAACTTGTCAGCAAGTTAAGACCGAATATCAAGAGCCCGAAGTCCACTTGAAATTCTGGAATGGAAGTGGAAACATATTTTCATAGACTTTATAGTTGGATTACCCAAGACAAGCAAGGGTTATGACTCCATTTGTGTGATAGTCGACCGACTAACAAAGTCTACATAGTTCTTACCTATCCGTATATCCTATGCACTAGATATGTTAGCTAAGTTATACATTGATGAGATTGTACGACTGCATGGAGTTTTCATTAGTATTGTTTCCGATTGAGACCCACAGTTTACCTCTTATTTTTGGGATAGATTGCAGGATGCAATAAGTACCAAATTGAAATTTATCACCGCTTTTCACTAGTTAACCGATGGACAATCAGAATGAACTATACAAACCTTGGAAGGCATGTTGAGAACTTATATGATGGACTTAAAAGGTAGTTGGGATACCCACCTACCATTGATTGAATTTGCATACAACAACAGTTTTCAGGCCAACATATAAATGGCTCTATTTGAAGCTTTGAATGGAAGGAGATGTAGATCTCTTATTTATTGGGAAGAGGTAGGTGAATGAAAAGTGTTGGGACCAGAGTTGGTATAAGAGACTACTAAATAGATCAAACTGATATGGAGTAAACTATTGACAACTCAAAGTAGACAAAAGAGCTATGCTGACAAAGGAAGAAGGGACTTAGAGTTTGGAGTTATAGACTTAGTGTTTTAGAAGGTATATCTGACAAGAGGCGTAACAAGGTTTGGAAAGAAAGGCAAGTTAGAACCAAGTTCATAAGACCTTTTGAGATCTTAAGGAAGGTCGGGGCTTTGGATTATGAATTAGCTTTACCTCTAAAATTATCACATGTACACAATGTATTTCATGTCTCTATGTGATAAAAGTATATGAGAGATCTATCCCATGTGTTGAGTTATGAATCACTTCAAGTGCGAGAAGACTTATCATATGAGGAGTAGCCTGTTCTGATCCTTGACAAAAAATAACAAGTTCTTTACAACAAGACTGTTTCCTATGTGAAGGTTTTATGACGTAATCATGAAATTGAAGAAGCCACTTGGGAACATGAGAAGGAAACGAGAGTTAAATATCCTCAAGTATTTCATAATGAAGGTACACACAAATTCAGGGACAATTTTAATAAGGAGGGAGGATGTAACACCCCGTATATACATCACATGGTGTATATGAGGTAAAACTACTTTACGTGTTAAATGAAGACCTTAAGGAACCATGGATGAATGTCCATGGATATACATAAACCAAGGGGACCTGAGAGGGCCTAAAAAGACCTAACTTTACAAACTGAGCCACCTCGAGTGCTCACAAGACCCTACGAGGGGTCGAGGTCAAATTTCTAGAAACCTCTTTTTGGATGTTAGGCAGGCTGAGCGCTCTCAACACCACTTAGGGCTTGAGCTAGGTGATGTGAGAAGACCTCGAGCACTCGCCATCATCCAGATCCAAAAATAAAAAGGGGATTTCACTCCTGTGTAATTAAAATCTTTCTAGAAGGGGTATTCTTGTACCCTAACATGTATTTAGCCCATTTTACATCCAAATTGGGTTAGAATACACCTAAGGCAAGAAGGAGAATAGAAGGGAGAGAGAATTGGGAGGAAAGTGAGAGAAAGAGCTCACCCAAGCAATGTAAGCTCCGAACTACTTAGATCTAGACTTAATTAAGTAGAATTTGAATAATTGGATTTTAGATTCATGTTCTATATCACTTCCTCATTGAATTTATACAATTATTTACAAAGATTGAGCACTGAGGAAGGATTGATCAAAGACATTAAAGAAGCATAGTAAGTACTCTTATAAACTAAGGTCAATTCCTCCTTTGTTTCTTGTACATCCTTATGATTGATGGTGAATTCCACTGTTGGAATGTTTTTTATTAGAAAACCTTGAGAGCCTTGCTCTAGATTGATGTTCCTATGTTACAAGTGATCCCTATGTGAGTGGAATGCTATTTCCATCATCTATGTCAAGTTCCTTTGATGAATTCATATTATCTATTGAAATCTCATGTGAGTTGCTATGAAAATTGAAATAAATTATGTACTAATCTCATGATTCCTTTTATTAAAAGATCCATGAAGTTTTCTTTGAAATTCCTATGTTAGATATGTAATTGACATGGATCTAAAATCGAACTGATAAAAATTCCCATGAAATTTCTTATTATGGAATACGATTGACTTTAGTGAATCTTGTTGAATTGCCATAAGAAATGTGAATCCTTTGAACTAACATGAAATTGAACATGAGGGAATACCTTTGAATGAAATTAAGTATGATTGGAACTTTGATTTCCATATATGGACTTTGAAATACAAACCAATGATTGGTAATTTGATTCTTTTTAACAAAACAGAGATCTCATGATATGAAAGATCGTAAGAACTACGAATTATGAGAATCTACTTAAAGTAATGATCATATGTGATCTATATGAATGAATTATGAACAATTGAATGTAAAATGTGAAATTATTATGATTGGAACTCACTAAATCATGAAGCTTTCTTTCATATGTCATGAGAACTCTTATTAACTATTGTTATCCTCTGATATATCTTAATTGATTATTGAAATTTGAAATGCCATTAAATTTTTGAACTATTGAACCCTCTTTAGGCCCTATTGAACTATTGAACATTTGATAAAAGTCTATGACCTAACATTGGGTCTAAACAAGGATGAGACTTAACCTTGGGTCTAAACAAAGATGGGACCTAACCTTGGGTCGAAACAGGGTAGAATTCTACTTTGATGACTTAACATTGGGTCTAGCCAAGGAAGGGTCTTAACCTTGGGTCTAGCCAAGGAAGGGTCTTAACCTTACGTCTAAACAAGGAAGGGACCTACCGTAGGTCAAAACAAAGAACTTTATTAAACTTTGAACCATTGAACCTTTGAATATCGTTTTGGGACCTCCCATTGGGTCTAAATAATGAAGATTGAAACATTTATGGTATTGAACTCTTTGAACCTTATTGAAAACTATTTTGAACATATTGACTCATTGACCCCTTTGATCATTGTTTTGGAACTACCATTGGGTCACTATAATAGAATTTATTGATATTGACTTGACTTATGTCTTTTCTTCATATTGAACCTATCAAACCTTATTGAACACAGTTCTAGAACCTCCCATTGGGTAGTTACAATGGAGAAAAATGATTGAATCTTTGAAATCTATTGACAAATGATACGAACTAATGAATAAGACATTGATCAAGTCTATAAGAAAGCAAACTATGTGATATGGATGTATTCGAATCTTAATGATAAGTGAGTAAACTATTGAAAGAAGTATGAAAACAAATGTGAATAAGTGATGTATTGCCTAATCTCAAATGTGAAAGATGCTACACTTATCATTGTATTGTGACACATAGTCCTTTATTGTACATGGCATTGACTATGTTTCTATTGTTTATTTAATTATACCCATGGACTTATATGCTATTGCTACCTATAGTTTGAGTTTCATATTGTTATCCATGTTTATGTTACGTAAGAAAAACCTATGTGTAAGTTATATTTGTTATCACTTGGATATGGTTTGCATTTGTACTTGTTGAGCCTATCAAGCTCGCCCCAATTGGCATAAGCTTGGACGAGATGATAGAGTGATCGGGTCGATGTCGAGACACAATCGATTCGATTGGAGAGAGATGTTTCTTTTTTTATTGTATTTCTTATTTGAGACATTACTTGGGAAATGTAATAATTACAATTTATTGGATTGGATGTAATAAATTTGATACATTGGTAGTAGACTTTATATCATTGTTAGTAGGTGACTATAGGCTGTACTTACTTCTCATAGTCATGTGAATGTTGAATGGAGAGTGTATTTTCAGCTGCACTTTATTATGATTGAATGAGTTGCTTATGGATATATGTTATGAATGAGTTATACATCTACTAAAGGTAAAAGTAATGAGACAAGAGTTATGATTTAATGGTGAATAGCTTATGTCTAAGGTCAGGCATAAGCAAATGTTTTTATGCTTCTACATATTATTGAATCTAATGGACTATGATACTATGATACGATTATATGGCTGTATATGTTATGGAATACAGATCGAGTGTCAATGTGATGCTCCGAATACAGGATGCATATGGATGAGGTCCGAGTTTAGGTTCGGGGCCGTTACAATGTGATTGGGACATAATTATTTTATTTGGTTTTCTTATCAATTTTATTCTAAGTGTAGAGTCCGCTTGACCTATATTTTTCACATTAAACTTGGAAGATAGGAATTATTTTGTCTCTAATATACAATCTAAATTTGATCTAAATATAAGTATAACGTCAACTTATAAACAAATAATAACACAAATATTATTATCACATTTGCAATTAATACATTTATCTGAATTTAATTTTAAACCCAATAGATAAAATAGTTTCCTTGAATTTTTTGTGCCATTTCTTAGGGGCGTCTTTAAGGCCATATAATGACTTAACTAATTTACCAACTTTGTTTTCTTGTCCTTCCATTACAAACCCCTTAGTTTAATCTTTATATATTTTATCCTCAAGTTCACCATTTAGGAACGCTGCTTTAACGTCCATTCGATGAATTACTAACTTATATATAGATATTAATGCATTAATACTCTAATAGAGGTTACCCTTGTTACTGGAACATATGTATCAAAGTAATCAATTACAGGTTTTTGTTTAAATCCCTTTGCTTAAGTCTTGCTTTAAATTTATCAATGATTGCATCGAATTTTAATTTCTTTTTAAAAATCCATTTACAACCAATTTTTTAGCTCTAGGTGGTGAATCTACTAATTCCTAGGTATTATTTGACATTATCGAATCAATTTCATCATTAATAGCATCTCACCAAAATGTTGAATCTAGTGATTTTATAGCTTCATCAAAAGATGTAGGATCATTTTCTATAAAAAAAAATGTGTTAGTTTCTTTCATAGCTTTTTTATTTCTTTTAAGTACCAAATTCTTCATCATTATTTATCTCATCACTCTTGCTAAAATTTGATTTTCTAATATTCTTTTATTTGATCTTTATATTCACTAATTTTAATGTTTTTAAATAAATCCAAATCTCTAGAAATTATAATAGTATCGGCCTTAATATCTAAAAATATGTAGGCTCTTTCCGTATACCCTAAAAGTGCACAAGGAATAGTTTTAGGCCTAATTTAGGTTAGTTGGGATTTAAATTCCTTAATTTTGCATAGCATTCCCAAATTCTTAAATAATTAAGATTTTGTTTTTTATTTTTATTTTTTCATAGTTCATAGGGTGTAATATTATATTTATTTTGAGGTACTCTATTAAGTATATAGCATGCCGTATGTAGTCCTTCACCCCATAAATTTTGTGATAATCCAAAATTTATCAACATGGAATATTATATCTAATAGGATTCTACTTTTACATTTGGCCAGTCCATTTTGTTGTGGAGACCGAGGTGCACCCATGTCTTGAATTATCTCATTTTATTTATAAAAAATTAAAAATTGAGAAAAATTATACTCTCTTCCTCGATCACTTCTTATGGTTTTAATTTTTCTATTTAATTTATTTTCAACTTTGGCTTTATAAATTTTAAATTTCTCTAATACCTCTTCTTTAGTTATAATTATATTAGACATGTGTAAATCTAGAAAAATCATTAATAAAAGCAGCAAAATATCTCTTTCCACTAGTTAAAATCCCATTAAGATCACACATCCGTATGAATTAAATCTAGTAATTCTATTTTTTCTTTCAACACTAAAAAATGGTTTTCTAGTAGATTTAGCTTAAACACAAATCTTGTATTTTTCTTGTTTTTCAATACTACTGGTATAAATCAATTCTAATTTAGCCATATTTTTAATAGAATTAAAATTTAAATGTCTTAACCTAGCATACCACACATCAAGAGAGTCAATCAAATAAACAACATGAGAAGTATATTTTATTTTCATTATATTCAACTTAAACATCTCATTTGTAGCATATTCTTTTCCTAAAAAGGTACCATTCTTCAACAAAATAAATTTGTTGAATTCAAAAATCATTCCAAAGCCATGTTTGTTTAGTAAATATCCATAAACGAAGTTTTTATGAACTTTAGGCACATGAAGCACATTCTTCAATGTCAATTTTTTAGAAGTAAATTTCAGCTCAACATCACCTCTTCCCAATACTTTGGCAATCACTGAATTACCCATAAAGAGTTCAATTCCGACACCCACCATTACTTAGTTTTTTAAGGTGGCTATATCATTAGAGATTTGGTGGGTGGCTCCAGTATCAATCCACCACCCATTCTCATTTCCCACAATATTTACCTTAGTCACCATGGCCACTAGGTTTTCATTAGTCATATTCATTTCATTTTTTGATTTTTTTTGTGTTGGCATTCTCTGACAGACTACCCAAATTTTTTACATATATAATAAGAAATAATTTTCTTTTCTATTGGGCTACTTTTGAATTTTTGGGATTTCTTGCTTTGAAAAACTTCTTGGATTGTGGTTGATTGAATCAACTAATTGAAGCACTTTTCATCTCACTTTTATTTTCACTATATAGGCTTTGGATAATAACCATCAACTCTAGACAATTGTTAGTATTTAGATTTAAAAATAATGTGTTTTGAATAAATTTATAAAAGAACTATTGTAGAAGTTAAGGATAGTGCATTAAAACAATATTTTATTTATTTAACCATTTCAAATGTTGAAAGATTTGATGGTTTTAACATTACATGCATTTGGTATTTGAATTCAAAAACATAGTGTCGTTGCATGAGTCATTATAACAGAACTAAGCGTTTTAATGTTTTTGAATTCAAATACAAAATGCATGTAATGTTAAAACCATCAAATCTTTCAATGTTTGAAATGGTTAAATAAATAAAATATTGTTTTAATGCACTATCCTTAACCTCTATAATAATTCTCTTATAAATTTATTCAAAAGATAATTTATTTGAATAAAGCAACATGAGGGTGTCCTTGAATGTGATTTTTCAGGTAAAACATTTTCTTTGTGAATTTGGTTATTTTCTTTAGAAAAATCTACAAGTTATTGTGTTATTTTTTATATCTCCGAGCAAAAAGAGAAGTGGTGTTATTTGTACTAAGGGAGTGTAAGCAAGGAATGAGACAAAAAAGATATTGTGGCTCGATTGTATCCTAGAGACTTAATCATCTAAAACCTATTACACTGAGAGGGGATGATTAATGTCTTGAAGATAGAAACCTCCAAACCATGCCTTTAAGCAAAGATCCCTATGATTCCCTAAATCCTCCAATAGAGGCTGCCTCTTGCAGTCTCAAAAAATATCTTTTGAAACTACGGTTTTAACCCTTTTATACATGCAACATAGAAGTAAAATCTCAAGAATACTCCAAAAGACTTTTTGTTTCGGGGGCTCCACCCCCATACTCACAACAGGGGTGTGTTGCCCCTACACTCCTGATGAGCTCAGTACAAAGCTTGATCCACACGCTGAGGACACCTTGTATTTCGAGACTGCAAAAATAGTACTCCTCAATCACTAGACTGCACAAACAGGCTTTATCCTCAATACCTCTTTCTCATGATGCTTCCCATAGAAGATATATTGGCCATTTATACTCGTCCTATGGAAGGTGGAAAAAAATACTTATTGAAAAAACAGAAATGTATGGATTGGATGGATCATTACTAAATATAAAAAAATAAAAAATAAAAACCTAAGAAGCAATATTTCATTAATGGTAACTTTTATGAATAATACAATAAAAGCTGAAAGAAAGGTGATTTTTGGGAATAAAGGAATAAAAGAAGCATAAAAGAGGATAATAGGATGCAAGTTTTTAGGTATCTTCAACAATCAAATGGTTATGAAATGAATACGATGGTTGTGTGTTTAAAAGAAATAAAACAGATTTTGAGAGGTAGAGAGAAAAGGAGATAAGGAATGAGAAACTTTTGGGTCATAAAAGGAAGTTAAAGAGTTTTCAGAATAGTATCCCATAGTGGAGATATGGTAGGATAGAGAAAGATGAACCCTACTATAATAGAAAAGGGAGAGAGATTTTAGGAGACAAAGGCGATAAGTTAGGAAGGAAATTAATTGAGATTAATAGAGTGAATTTAGGAGATTGGGTGGAGTGTAGATATGGGTTGGAGAGAGCACGTGTGGTAGATGCTTGTGTAGAGAAGCAAAGAGGCTGTCCACATCAGCACCCTTTGCTTTAGTGAAAGCATCTTCTGCTGGTGAATCAGCAAGAACTTCCTGTTAAGTTCAACCACACCATGACACATATTTGGAAAGAAATGGATGAAAAAAATGGGGAGTGATTTACCAAAAAAATTTGGATAGGTGTCACTGTGTGGTTAAATCAGCAGGAAGTTCCTGCTGAATCACCAGCAGATGATCCTTTCTCTTGCTTTATATATATATATATATATATATATATATATATATATATATATCTATCCAATTAAAAACAAAACAAAATGTATCCTCTAATATCTTGTCTGGGTCTGGTGAAATATCA
>JAOXJP010121735.1:0-13836 GCA_025762735.1 Platanus orientalis | reverse complement strand
GTCCCACCCTTTTTATTCCATGTGAAGCCCCAAGGTGTCCTGGACGGCAAATCCTGGACAGAACATCTGCTTTTATTTTTTATTTTTTCTGTTTTAACCCTATAAAACCCAGCTTATGTGCATGGGAGCATGGGGAGTATACAAATTGGGAGTAGAACAATTGTTCATGTTTGTTTACATATCTTGTTGCCACATGTTGTTAAACAAAAATATCAAATTGATTCAATGCATAAACTAATAAAAAATATGCCAAACAATATATCTTAAATATAGAAACCTTATGAGCAATTCTCTACTACATAAATTAATCAAATAAATTAACTAATAAGAACATAAATTATAAAATAAATAATCAAAATATAAGAAGAAAGAGTTAGAAGACTCTTATTGATTTGTGCTGAAACATGCCTAGGAACACTATCTTTAATGGTATTCGCCTTCTTCTATTTGATGCAGCAGGGCTTTTCCGGCAACCATTTTAGGATTCATTGACGCGATCTTCTTTGACCCACACAATATAAGAAGACCCACATTAAATGATAATGAGTGTGATTCAAATCCAATAAAATAAAACTCTGGAAAATTTAAAATGTTTGTACAGACTTGAGACGTTCACAAGAAATACAACAAAGAAGAGAGAAAATAAGAGAGGGTTGATTTCTTGAGATAGATTTAATGTACGGCACCCATTTATTTATATATTATGTACAGACACTTTTAGATGTATTTACAAACATCTTAGACACCCTTGTACATGAATAATCGTAAATTAATGTCTACGGACCCCATGAAAGACCTCGAGTTTTCGCAACGGTTATATTTTTCATGATTTGAACAGTTCAATCAATTAAACTTATTTCGATCGATCGATCAAATAGTGTGTTGCTTTATCCATAAGACTTTCAATCAATCTACTAACCTTCAATCAATCGAACCTATAAAGATTTAATCAATAATTTGAATCTTCAATATATACAACAATCCTCCATAGATTTAAAATATTTAAAACAATTCAATTTAGATTTAAAACAAACGTAAACTGAATGCAATGATACTGGTGTCTTTTAAACTTTGAACCAATACTTAGGATATATGTCATGACCCGAATCCATGGACCGTGAAGTGGGCCCAAATCTGGATCTGTGATATCTCATGGTAGAGAGATCCCGTGTTCGGAGTGTGGCACTCCTTTATCCTATCACTTCACTTTTTCAAGCCATATAAATTGATCATCTATTCCTTTATCCATTTAAGTCCATTAAATAAACACATCACATCAGAATAATAATAACAATAAGCTAAATCAACTACAACGGAAATACATAAACATCGTATCCAACATCTCTAATGATCCAAAATAAAGGGCCTCAATATGCTGAAAACAGTATATACATTTAAAATAAAGATTAGAAAGTAAAGAATAAGGGTCAGTCTACCTAACTCCTCGTTTAAGACTATGTCACAAGTGGTACAAATGGAACTTGTCCATCTACTCATCTTTAAGGGGGTGTCAATTTGGGTAAGCTTGGTGGGTTTAGTAGGAGGGAACACAATTAATACAACACAAAAGGAAGTAAAATAGATATAGCAGTAGATAAGATAATGCGATGTAGAGAAGGAAACTAAAGCACATATACAAGTGCATCAATCATGCTATGCATGTATCCCTACAATGAATCAATTATGCACATGCTTCCAAAATAACTAAGAGAGTTCAAAACAAACCAATTGAATCATGAATGTACTACATGCTACATGCTATGTGCTGTGTGTCATGTGCTAAGTGTCATACATATATGAAATAAGATGTAAATACAATATTGCATGTGCTAACCCATGAGTGTCTTTGTCCAATACCGAAACCAAATACAAATGAACCCATGAATGGTCCCTGATAAGTCCAAAACCAATCCAAATAACTTGTGTGGGGATTTTTTTGATAAAAACTAAATCATGTAACCCAAGTAGGATATCTGATAAAACTAAACCATGTGTTGGGTCATTAGAGCCGTCTTCACCTATTGATGTGACTCGGTGATTAGGTACTTAAGGTTTTATTGAGCAATTAATGCCCATTCTCCTTTTGATGTGACCCAATAGTAGGGTACTTGATATTACTAGGCAAGTATATAGCCCCTTCACTTATTGATGTTACCCGATGGTAGGGTACTTGATTATCAATGGACAAGTATATAGCCCCTTCATCCATTGATGTGACTTGACGATGGGGTACCTGATAATTACTAAGCAAATATAGATCCCCTTTACCTATGATGTGACCCGACTGTAGGGTATCAGATAATCAATGGACAAGTATATAGCCCCTTCATCTATTAGTGTGGCCCGGCAGTAGGGCACCTGAAATGTCGTAAGGTCTAATCCACTTTGGGGTATCCTATCATATCCAAGTGTCCCAAACCAATGCGTCAAATTCATGCTTATGGAAAGTAATGTAACTATATATAAGTATGTCATAAATAAAAGATGTCCATGTTTCCTATCTTTTAAAGAATCTAAACCCGACGGTAAAACTAAATAGCTCAATACTATCAAAATCCATGTAAAAACCCAAATAAGATAATCAATGCAATTCCCAAAGTAAATCATGCTAGAAGTAACATGCCCATACCGCTAAAAGCTACCAATGGATGCAAAGCTCAATGTAGTAAATTGAGATTCTACGATTCTAGCAATGGGAATCAATGGAATTGACATAAATCAATATAGGCTAACATTAAAGAGAATAAATTCACCAAAGAGGGTGATAGACTCATGAGAAGAATCTAAAGCATCCAAAAAGACATGTAAATTGTCGAGAAACAATTAATAAACATTTTAAAAAACATGTAGAGTGCAAAGATTAAGGAATACCAGGGGAAATCAAAGGGGAAAACAAAATACACAACCCAAACATCTTCTAAACTATCCATAACATGTGAATAAAGTTCTTATACCTTCCCAAATGGCTTAGAAACCATTAAACCAACTCAACAAAGCTCTAACACCATGTAAACAACCTCATACTTCAAGAAATCATGTAAACAAGATAGTGAACCATTCATGTCATGATAGATTCTAAGGGAACTAGAATTAATATGAAATTTAGAGGTGAATCCATAAGACAAAGCTCAAAAATCACACATCTATGATCCTAGGAATGGAAAAGTGAGCAAAAATTGAATATCCACTCACCAAATTAATTTCATAGATATTGAAACCACAATTCTTTGAACATAGATTGAAAATCACACTTCTATGAACATAAGAATGAAAGAGTGTATGCATTAAATGTGTATCCAGTCACTCAAGTCTTATACTCCTTGATTTGGAGGGAATCCTCTTCCAACACCTCTTTGCCTTTGAGAACCCTTCCTTCATCAACACTTGGAGAAGATGACGCCTCCCTTTTCTCCCAAGTTTTTCCTAAAGTACCTATTTCCTTCAGAAAATCCCCTCTTATGTCATTCTAACCTAATTTGAGTAAAAATAATGTCATATAGTCATCATATTACGAAACTACCTCCCCAAGAAGATTTCATGCAAAATGGGGAAATAATCCTTGTTGTTGTTTTTTTTCTTTTTTAAATCTAGGGGTATGCGATCAGTCCCCTCAACTTGCGACCGCTCGTTGGTATGGGGTGCAACCAATCGCATGACCCTGCGACCGCTCTTGTATACACATGCAACCACTTGCGTGGTTTCATGAGTGCTCGCACTGTGCGAGTTTGGAAATTCTAAAAACTTCACATTTTTGGTTTTTGGCCACTACAAGTCACACCTAGCTGTGACTGCTCATAGCACCCCTACGTGATTGGTTGCGTGAACTTGCGACCGCTCGCAGTGGCATTGATTTTTTAGGTTGGTTCCATTCCCACCCTCTATTGATTAATGGGCCCACATATACTCAAAAACATGTACATAAGGTCACGAAGGGTTTTCTAGGGTCTTCTATGGTCTTTGGGTTGGGTCATTGAATTTAAATGCATACTTTTGCCTTTAAACAAAAGCGGATATTTGATCTTCATTTTGTTCTCTTTTTCCTAATTGGCCTTTTATTCTGTGTGATTTTGCCACAAGAATTTCACATAAGGTACAATATTGTTCCAAAGTACTTGTTCCTTGCAATCAAGAAGCATCACTGGTTGCTCTTCTAGTAGTAAGGTCCAATGAATCTTGGGTCAAGTTCGTATTTCTTCTTAAATCTCATCACATCTTTAGTCAGCCACACTTTGAGAAATATGTGGTCACCTTCTTTGAACTAAAGGTCATGTCTCCTCTTGCTTGCATAACTTTTTTGTCTACTCTATGTTGTTAATAACCTATCGTAGATAAGCCGGATCTTTTCAGTAGTCACCTGGACAAGCTTAGGTCCAAGAATCTTTCTCTCACTGACCTCATGCCAACATATCAGTGATTGACATTGTCTACTATACAATGTCTCGTAAGGGGCCATCTAGATGCTAGCTTGGTAGTTATTATTATAGGAAAACTCTATCAATGATAGGTGGACATCCCAACTACTTTTTAGATCAATGATGCAAGCTCTCATCATGTTCTTTGGTGTTTAGATAGTCCTCTTGGATTGTCCATCAGTTTGAGGATGGAAAGTTGTGCTAAAACATAGCTTGGTTCCCATGGCTTGTTGTAAACTTCTCCAAAATTTAGAAGAAAATCTTGGATCTTTGTAAGATACAATGCTAATTGGGACATTGTGCAAATGCACAATTTCATCCATATAAAGCTGTGTCAACCGGTCTAAATGGTTAACTCGGATCGGCAAGAAATGGGCAGACTTGGTCAATCTGTCCATGATCACATAAATAACATTGAATCTTTTACTTATCTTGGGAAATCCCATGAGAAAGTCCATGGAAATGTGTTCTCACTTCTATTCCGAAACCTTTAATGATTGTAGAAGTCCTAGCCAATCTCTAATGTTTGGCCTTAACTTGTTGACATGTCAAGCATCTAGACACAAACTCAATAACCTCTTTTTTCATTACACTCCACTAGTAGCATCCCTTTAAGTCATGATATATCTTCGTGTTACCAGGGTGTACCGAATAGGTACAATGATGAGGTTCTTCCAAAATCTCTGTTTTCAGATCAAGATCATTTGAAATGCTTGAAATGCTTAGGTGGTTTCCAAATCTTAATGAACAATCTTCATGAAGCGAGAAATCTATCCTAGCACCACTTCTCACCTCATCTATTCACAAGCTGATGGTCACCCTTTTTGAGTTCTTTTCATCTTGTCAAGAATAGTGGGCTGCACTAAAAAGCATGCAAGAAGTATAATCAACTCATTCATATGAAGGTCCACATTCATCTCTTTCAGCTTCTCACAAGGAGATGATCTTCTCATAATCAAGTAGGCCAAAGATTCAAAAGGGGATAGCCATAGTCCTTTATTAATTTCATCCACCTTCAAAAGGAGATAGTCATAGTCCTTTATTAATTTCATCCACCTTCAAAAGGGGATAGTCATAGTCTTTTATCAATAAAATTGACACAAACATATAGGTTATCATGAAAGAAAAGGAATTCACTAAAGAGGGTGATAAGCTCATGCGAGGAATCTAAAGCATAGGAAAAGGCATGCAAATTGTGAGAAACAATTAGGAGACATTTTAACAAACATATAGAGTGCAAGAATTAAGAAATACCAAGGAAAATGAAAGGGGAAAAGAAAATACACCACCCAAACATCTTTTAAACCATCCATAACATGTGAATCAAGCTCCTATACCTTCCCAAATGGCTTAGAAACCATTAAACCCACTCAACAAAGCTTTGACACCATGTAAACAACTTCATTCTTCAAGAAATCATGTAAACAAATTAGTGAACCATTCAGGTCATGTTAGATTCCAAGGGAACTAGCATTAACATGGAATTTAGGGGTAAATCCACAAGAAAAAGCCCCAAAACTACACTAAATCAATTTCATAGAGATTGAAACCACAAGTCTTTGAACATAAACTGAAAATCATATTTCTATGAACCTAAGAATGGAAGAGTGTATGTATAAAATGAGTATCCACTTACCCAAGTCTTCTACTCCTTGATTTGGAGGGAATCCTCATCCAAAACCTCCTTACCTTTGAGAACCCTTCCTTCCTCAACAATTAGAGAAGATGAAGCGTCCCTCTTCTCCCAACTTTTTCTCAAAGTATCTCTTTCCTTCACAAAATCCCATATTTTATGTCATTCTAACTTAATTTGGGCCAATATGAGGGAATATAGTCATCATAGTATGAAACTACACTCCCTCTAGAAGATTCCATGCAAAATGGGAAAAGAATCTCCCCTTTAATGTTTTGAAATCTGGGGATGTGTGACTGGTCCCTCGACTTGCAACTACTCGTTGGTACATGGTGCGACTGGTCGTGTGACCCTATAACCACTCGCGTATGCACGTATGATTGCTTGCGTGGTTATGTCCATGCTCACACTGTGTGAGTTTGGAAATTCTAGAAACTTCACATTTCTAGTTTTTTGTTGTGACCAGTTACACCTAGTTGCGACCGCTTGCATCACCCCTCCGTGATTGCTCGTGTGAACTTGTGACCGCTTGCAGTGACACTGATTTTTTAGGATAGTTCTATTCCGACCCTCAGCTGATCAATGGGGCCCACACATGCTCAAGAGTAGACGGTCACTAAGGGTTTTTTAGGGTCTTCTATGGTCTCTAGGTCGGGTCAAAAGAATACGGAAACCTTTTTATTGAGTTTAACCATGTAAAACAAGTGCGGGGTGTTACAATATACATGTTTGGATTTACTAGAGCTTGGTAAAGTAGTTCTTTTGAACCATTTTCCTCTTGTAAACCTTGCTAAATATATTATCCACATTCAATTTCCTCAAGACATTGCCATTTAATAAGGTTTGACACGTTTCGGCTTTGCATCCTTCCTAGTTTTTATGAGCGCTTTTGTGAATTTAGCCCAAGTTCTCATAAGAAGTGGCCCCACTTCCACACTTAGGTGATTTCATCAAGCGCTAATAGAATTAACCGCACCATCTGTAGGTTATAAATTCATTAAGAGTTTAATAACTCAACCTCAACCACGTTGCAATTCATGCACTGTCTACAACATAAGTAGGGTTTTCATCGCATATAATTCATGATTGGGCTATCAATCCCATCCCCCTTGATGTATCTCACACCACTTTTCTATCAAGTGGTTTTGTTAAAGGATCAACCAAATTCCATTCTTACCTTACAAAATTCAGTGATATTATACCATTATTTAACATTCTTCTCACAATGTTATGCCTTAGATGTATATGCCTATTCTTTCCATTGTGTGAACTATTTTTGGCTCTTTCCATAGCCGCTTGATTATTACAAAGCATTGACATTGATTAAACCGGTCTATTCCATAATAGAATATCTGCTAAGATTTTCCTTAGCCACTTAGCTTTAGATCCTACCTTTTCTAAGGCAATGAACTCATCTTCCATAGTTGAATGTGTTTCATAGGTCTTCTTGATTGATTTCCAAGAGACTACATCTCCACTAAGAGTGAACATATATCCACTCGTTGATTTGGTATCCATTGTATCAGATGCCAAATTCCCATAATAGGTATCCTTCCAAAACTAAAGATACACCACTATAACACAAGATGTAGTCAATTGTACCTTTTAAATATTTAAGTAATCTAACTGTTGCAGCCAATGAATGTTATTAAGATTATGGGTATATCTCCTTAATCTACGCACAACACATGCTATGTTAGGTCTAGCACAATTTAACAAATATGTCAAACTTTCTATAGCTCTAGCATATTCTATTTGTGCTATTGGACCTCCAAATTTTTCTTCAAGTGTATTCTAAGATCATATAGTGTGGACATTAGACTACTACAAAATGTCCAAATTTTCTCAATACTTTCTCTACATAGTGTGGCTGATTTAATAGTAGTTTACTAAAATTTCTTAGGATTTTAATTCCTAAATACATCTGCCTTTCCAAAATCTTTCATATCAAATTTAGATGAAAGAAATTTCTAAGTAGATTTTACTTCTAAACTTGTTCCAAAAATCAACATGTCATCTACATTAAGACAGATGATTATGCTAGATTCTCCTAAGAACGTACTGTATACACACCTATCTAATTTATTTATTATGAATACATTTGATGTTAATATTGTAGATTAATTTGATGTTAATGTTGTATAAAATTTTTCATCCCATTGTTTAGGTGCATGTTTAAGTCCATATAAAGACTTTACTAACCAACATAATTGATGTTGGTGTCTTGACATAATAAAACCTTAAAGTTGTTTTATATAGATTTCCTCTTCTATATCCCCATTCAAAAATGTTGTTTTAACATCCATTTGATGTATAAACAACTTATGGATTGTAATAATTGCAAACAACACTCTTATTGTTTTAATTCTCACCATATGAGCATATGTGTCAATGTAGTTGACATCTTCTTCTTATCTATATCCTAAAGCTACTAATCTAGCTTTATTTTTTTATTGCATCATTTGGTTTATGTAACACCCTATACATTTCACTCATATTTCTATACACGTGTCACACTTAGAATGCTTACATATGTTATATAAGTTTTGTATACACTTGAAACTATTTAGATGCACACATAATGATCTGTAAATTGGCACAACTTTAGAGGCACTAACAAAAATGTAGAAAAAATCTATGAGCAAAATTTATGTCATTGGATAAGAACAAAAGTATAGAGTCCAATGCAACAAACAATGAGCGAAATGGACACCGAACAAAAAAATTAAAAACAATTTAATGAGTGAAGGTATAATAGGAAAAAAAGGTAGCCCGATCGATTGCCCCCTTCTTGATTAATCACCCACTTAGCTCGATCAATTGCCTAATTTCCTATCAATCGTCCGACGTGACCAGTTTCCAAAAATCATCTTTTTTTGGGGGGGGTTTGGAATTAGAAACTCCCTAACACGTATTAGATTCTTTGTGGACCAATATAAGAGATTGAACATGACCTAAAGAGACCTAGAAACCCTAAAAAAAGGATCAAGAGCAAGAGGAAGAGAAAAAGAAAGGGAAATGAAGAGGAAAAACTAGGTTTTGCATAGATTTTGGGATTTTTCTGAAGAACAAAGGCTTAGGAATGTTTTTGCACACCAAGAAGTAAGAGCATGTAAAATATTGTTTTGTTTTGAATTCCTAGGTTCTTAGATCTCAACTACTCCATTTTTTAAGAGGTTAAAATTGTTTTGAACCAAATTTAAATCATTCTTCACTAGTTTTGTTTTGCCTAAAGTTCTAAAACATATTTTGAAATAGATAAATTGATTTTGCAAAGAATAAATTAAGAGGTGATTTCTTTTCAATTCCACATGATTTTAAAGAATTGAAATCTTTGTTTTGAATCCATTTTGTACTAATCTAACATGTAGAACTATGTTTTGAATGAAAAAATGAGAGTTTTTAAAGAGGGTTTTGTCGATAAAATTGGAAAACCTATTCTATAAATTGTTTTGATCTTCTAAATATTTTTAGAGATAATTGTCTAATGATCTGCAAGAAAACGTACATGTTTAATTCTTTGATTTATCTTGAATAAATCCACAATGTCCTTGAATCTTATTTTTACAAAGAAAAGAGTTGGTTTTACCTCATTGTTCTGAATATATTTATATTATTTTGAAAAATATGTTCTATAGATTGTGCTTAGGTGGATCAAACTTATTCTTATATGTTATTTTGACTTAGTTAAAGTAAAGAATCGTTATATGTTGTTCATATGAATTATATGTTTTGATTGAAATTGTAAGAGAATGATATGTTCTATTATAAAGTTATTCCACCCATCAAAGGCATTTATTGATGGAACCCACCTCACCGGGTATATGATGCGAACTGTCATGGATTCTCACTACTAGCCACCTAGGTAGTAGTAATAACCCACTTCATCGGGTATATGGTGTAAAATGGACCCTTCTCATCTGGGTTTAAATGGTACGAATTGTTAATTGTATTAACTTGATAGTAGATATATGTTATGTTATGTTTTGTTCCATTATGGCTATGACATGATATATATTTTGACATGTTTTGTTCTGTTTTGTTTAATATAAAAGTATATGATTAGCATTGTTTTCCATTTTTAACATGAAACTATAATTTTTATAAGATGCTTAGTATTGTAAGAGATGGATTTATGAACTGTTCTATATATTGATTAGTAAATATGAAAGTATCTATTTTGTTTATGTAATTATGCTAAGTTTTGATCCAATATTTCTATTAGTTTACTATTTTCTTTTTGAGTTTGTCAAGCTCACCCAAATTTGGCACCAGAGATGATGAGGAGATAGCTGAGTAGCAGATTAGATATGCATGATTGGAGAGCTAGTTAGATTTGATTATACCATGAGACATTGATTTAGTTATTTCAAATTGGAGACTTTATTTCTTTCAATTAAGTTATTTATTTCAATTTAATTTCAAATGATGTAATAAGTATGAGATTTCAGTATTTGATTGCAAATGATGGTTTAAATTATGTCAGACTATGTATTTAATTTTAATGGGATTGTTAGAATATGATTATGGATTATTTACAGGATTATAGTTTATGAAACATGGAATTTTATATAGGTTAGACTTATGGGAAAATGTGATGAGTGGTTATGTGATTATGAAAACATGTGATTGATGTATTATTCTAGTACATGTGAATGAAAAGAAAAGCAAAAAACTTATATAGGTTATGAATGAATGAAAAAAAAGTGTTAATGCCACCTACCAAAATTCGTGGCCCTACTGGTATGGGTTTCGGGGCACGATAGAGATGGTATTAGAGCCAAGTTTGAGGTTCTATAGAGTTATATGATGGAGCTCTAAGTTTAGGATTAGGAAAAAAACTAGAAAGTTATAAGTTGAACATTAGAAGGAAGTCCAGATACAGTTAGAACAAGAAAACATAGATGAGGCATTAGAATTTGATATGAAAGTTTGGGATTTATTATATGATCTTGGTAAGTTTGACATATTCGAGGATGATCTGATTATTTTAGAAGTTTGACATTAAGTTTATTTGATTATTTTAGGAAAAAGATGCCACCTTATAGATTAACCTCTTTGAATGCTTAGGCTGATTAGGAGACCCCATTGGGGTGCTTAGGGTTGTCAAGGACCTAGATGAGGTTATGAAAAGGCACATGGCTGCATGAGATAGGCATGTGGAACATAGGAATGACACGTTGGATCAGTTCCATAGGACGGGGCCATCCAAATTCTGGTGTACTTCAATCCTTATAGTTGTAGAAGCTTGGCTTATACAACTTGAGAAGATATTTGATGTAGTAGGCTACACTGAAGCATAGAAGGCCTTATTTGCAATCTTTATGTTAAAAGAGGAAACTGAGCATTGGTGGAGAGCCACCCATGGTACCTTGCCTACTATTATTGGAGAGCCACTTACTTGGGATGAGTTTGAGCGGGTATTCAGAGACAATTACTTTCCACAGAGTATCCGAGAGGCTAAGGAGGTTGAATTTATGAGCTTAATCCAAGGGAGCTAAACGGTCTTGCAATACAAGGCCAAGTATATGGAGTTGATGAGGTTTTCTCCCCACATTTCAAAAAATGAAGAAAGAAAGAGTAAGAAATTTCAGAAAGGGCTATGTCCTAGTATTAGGACAAAGATGACAACTGTGAGACTAAGGACTTTTGCTAAAGTCGTGGACACTACCGTGATAGTAAAGTAGCAGTGTGGTGAAGTCCAACATATTAAGAACCAAAGTAAGAAGCGTCCAAATCAGGATGGATTTGAGAAGGATAAGAAAAAGGATGAGAAAAGAATTAGTTTTGAGGGACCTCTTGATAGATGGGATAAAACTAAAGTATTCAAGAAGAAGACTTTGGAGAAAAAAGAGAGACATGTTTGAAGTGTGGGAGAAGGAATTAGGGTGTTTGTTATCGTGACACTAGGGTATGTTTTAAATGTGGAAAGGTGGACCATCGGATTAGAGACTGTCCTGAATGGAAAGGTGAATCGAGTACAAAGCCCATAAGTGGAGAACACAAACTAAAAGTTTAGGGTCACATGCATGCCATCATAGAATAGAATGTCAAGACCTCTACGTCTATGGAAGCAGGTACCTTTCCATCATCTTTTCATACTGTACAAATTTTCATTAATCTTAGGGCTACTCACTTGTTGCATTTTATACTAGCTAAGACATATTAGTTTCATACCAAAAAATGTATAGATTGTATTGTTTCTCTAATTTTAGTTTCATTTATAAATTCAAATGTAGGAATACATTTAATAGAGGTCTTATGTTAGTGAAGAAATTAGCTAAGTTACGAGAGCATGTGTTTGAAAGTTTTAATTGGATTTAGAGTTATAAATTGTGAAGATAAAATTAAGGTAAAAGGGGAAACATGTTATATTTCCACCCATAGTTGTGTTTTATGATGAGACCCTATTCGGATAAGGCTTTATGGAAAAAGGATGATTAGATTTGAGTGATAAGTTTAAGTGAGCCCCACTTGTAGGGCGATGTGTAAGCACTTATGATGCCCCACTCATATGATAATATGCGAGCACTTGTGAGCCCCACTCGTAGGGCGATATGCAAGTACTTCTGGGCCCCACTTGTAGGGCGATATGTAAGACCTTGTGAGTTCTACCCTTAGAGATGTGGGCTATATGTTGGAGACTGTTATATGTTACTAGTTCGTATATGTTTTGTATGTTAAAGATCCCCTATGAGTTACTATGTATATATAACTAGGAAGGATGTATCCTACTTGTATATGTGATGTTATGATAAATGATATATGATATATGATGTGTGTAAAGTGAACAAATGATATGTGATAAAATAATGACAAATGATAAGTGATATGTAAACAATAAGACAATAAGAATGTTTAAGTCTTAAGAAATAATGTGGAAGTATCTTAGTTTTGAGAAAGAAAATGAAAGACCATAAACCATGAAAGAATGACATATTGCATAAATTAGAGAAGAAGTGATAATAAACATAAAAAAATTGAATTGATGAGTTACCTAGCTTAGATACTAGGTAACCAAAAGTAAAAGATATAAGGAAACTTAAAGTACATTAGGTTTAGTGAATTAGCAATAACGAAAAATGAAGTATTCACACATTTTCCATAAAAATAAATAAATTATATACACCGAATTTGATGATGAATTCTTTTATGGGGGGGAGTGTAACACCTAGGATATGTCACACATATTTCTATACACGCATCACACTTAGAATGCTTACACATGTTATATAAGTTCTGTACACACTTAGAACTGTTTAGATGCACACACACTAATTTATAAATTGATACAATTTTAGAGAGACACCAACAAAAATGCAAGAAGAATTTGTGAGTAAAATTTATGTCATTGTATAGGCATGGAAGTATAGAGTACAATACAACAAACGACGAGTGAAACGGGCACAGAACAAAAAAGTTATAAGCAATTTAGTGAGCGAAGGTCCAATAGAAAAAAAAAGGTAGTTCGATCAATTGCCAGTTCTCGATTGATCACCCGACACGACTAGTTTCAAAAAATTGTCTTTTTGGGTTTTTCAAATTAGAAACTCCCCTAACGGGTCTTGGACTCTTTGTGGACCTATAAAAGAGATTGGACATGACCTAAAGATGCTTAAAAACCCTAGAGAAAGGATTAAGAGCAAGAGGACGATAAAAGAGAGAGAAAAGAAGACGAAAAACTAGGTTTTGTAAAGATTTGAGGATTTTTCTGAAGAACAAAGGCTTATGAATGTTTTTGCACACCAAGAGGTAAAAGAACATGTAAACTATTTTTTTTTTTTTTTTTTT
>JAOXJP010121724.1:0-13837 GCA_025762735.1 Platanus orientalis | reverse complement strand
GCCTCTCCAGAAATGGGGGTAAGGCTGTGTACATCTTGCCCTCCCCAGACCCCGCGTTAGCGGGAGCCTCGTGCACTAGGCCACCCTTTTTTTTACTTGAAACGGGTCCAATTACATGTCATCACACTCACTTTAACGCAAATCCACCCCAATTTGCTGTAGATCCTCCATGAAGTAATGAAGCGAACCTACAACAATAGATATAGCATTGAGATAGTTAAGGGCCTTCACCCTAAGTGTTAAACCCCACTCCAGGGAAAATCCTTCCTAGTTTTGAAGCTTCAAAATTAAAGATGGATGTTTTCTCCAACCTAACCATCCACACAAGAGAGAACAAGAGAAAAATCATTTTTTTTTCTTCATTAGTTTTCAATTGGAGGCAGTTAAGAGGTTTTTAAAACCTCTCGCACACCAACCCTAATTAGGACTACCTAATTATGATGACTTTTGGACTATTATACCCCTAATGTGGTGCCCCTCATAAAATACTCACTTTTGCCATCTTCTAAATAATTATGCCATTGGAACATGTCTTTGTTTCTCTCTACATCACTTCCCATACAAATTAATATCCCCCCATATCCCACATGACATAATAAAGCCCATAAATTCAAATTGCAACTGAAATAAACAAAAGAAACTAAAATAAAGTGCTGAAAATAAATTAGCCCTATAAGAATATATGTATGCAAAAATGTGTCTAGATGGTTTTGAGGCAGCCAACTAAAACCATTTGAGTGGGATGACTCTGCTCCTCCTCCTCCTCCTTCTATGTTGGCTCAGTCCTGAATCTCCTTGAGGTTTAATGTCCCCATCACATAAGAGTTCTTCAAGCTTTTAAAATCTCCAAAAAGACTACAAGTCTCTTCTTGAAGATGCATATAGATATATTTATAGCTTTGAGAAGTCAAAGAAACCCTAAGAGGAGTGGGATCTTGATGGGATTCTCATCCTTTGGTTGTGGGGCCTAGTAACCATAATTTTAGTTAAAACTACATTAAGATAACAATTCTTTCAATAATTATAAATTGGCATACCAATAATTGCAATAATATATTGTAATGCAACGCAACTAAATCCCTAAAGATAATAGAATAGAAATGAAGCCCTTCCTTATATATATTTCATAAATATGTCATTTCACCATATAATATTCATTAATGACTATTAAGATTATTAATTAATCATTGTCTAACCCCTTTGGTCATTAGAATATATTCTTTAGGAAATTAATGAATCGATTGGACATCTAAGACATTTTTTTTGATAATTTTTTTCAATATAAATTTATTTGTCATAATAAATTAATTTTGAAATCATTTGACAATTCTTTATAAAAAACCATTAGTATCAGACTTTGTCCAATCAAATCTATAGGTCATAAACTAAATATATCTCCCACTTAAAGACAATGAATTCCTAGCTTGACATTTTTACCTTCTCAAGTATCATGCAGGCTATCCAAACTACCTATGGTATAACCACCAATATGGCGTAATTGGTTGGTAGCTTAAAATGGGATAACTTAGAGAAATACAAATCCTCCAAGTTTAAGTTCAAGTTTATAAATATGAACAACACTAATCATAATAATAAAATTTTACCAAGTGTATTCATTATGGATTCCTTTAGTGCATTTATATATGCACTCTCATGTAAGCTTAAAGTCTCACTCTAGTGATCGAGATTACATCACTTCATCATGTGGCAGCTCTATATGTAGTTGTCATACAAATGATATGTCCAACATCATCTATAGCTGTAAAGTTTGAGGTATATAAAAACTAGATTATCAAATTTCTCCACACATTCAAATGTGTCTGACATCATATTTTGTTACCTAAGGACCACCTATCTCATCTTGTGAGATCATACAATTACCCATACAAAGATAGAAATATATGTGATGATGGAATAAAAAGTTTTTTCATTAATTTAATAAAAACAAATATACCTATATTTATGTAAATGACTAAGTTAGGACACATAATTCCAACACTAAAGTGACTGATATTTAATATGAGTTAATAAGGGCATTTTGCTAATTAAAATTTATTTATTTTTGTCATTTTCAATCTTAATTCACCATACAATAACTCCTTACTCCACTGTGCAAGTGACTACCAACTATTAGGAGGACAAGGCCTACAATTTTATAATATTATTGTTTTCTCTACATCTTCCTTTACAAAACACATTTGATTCTCAGCAGTGGTAAATATATAAACCCCCTAAAATGACCTTATCAATGATTTACAATACTTTTCACATTAAAAAAAAAAATGACTTCCAACAATATATTGTTGGAGATATGAGCATCTTGCATTTGACCCCCGGTCCCTTGCTGAACTACACTTTGACGAGTCCTAAAACCACTACAAAATATAACTCTAAAAGCTATCAGATGCCCATTGAAAGTAGTTTTATTGGGTTTCACTAGTTTTTTCTACACCCATTACATGTAGTTAGAAAGTCAAATTTCTTGCTCTTTTTCAAAAAAAAATTAAAACTTACATTTATACCACTACTATTGCCCATCTTGGTCTAGTTAAGACTTCACAACAACTCAAATTCAATGAGAAAGGGGAACGAAAGATTGAAGAAGACTTTTTTCCCCTATCTGTGATACTAGATAATAATAAAAATTGAATAAGAAAGTTCAAAAAAAAAAAGGGGGGGGCAGGTGCATTATAAAGACGAGGTAAACATGTTTAGTATAAAACAAAGAAAATTATAAAGAAAGGAGGTTCAACTTATAAAAAAAAGAAAAAAGAAAGAGATAATGATGGACATAATAGTTAAGCTAGAGAATACTTGGTTTCTTTTCAAAAAATGGGTACAAAAACATAAAAGAGAGCTTTACTTAGCCAAGCTTGAACTCAGCCTTAAGTTGGATTTCTTTTGAGTTTTACTCAAATAAGACCCAACACAATTAGAGTAAGGTATAGTCTCAAACAAATCAACCCAAGCTAAGCCAACTTCAAATAGAGCTAACTTGAGTAGAGTTAACCCGAACTTATAACACCTTGTAATACTCATGAAGGGAAAAAATGTAACTAACCATTAAAGATGGTAAAATTGTCATTAAATTTTTTAATAAAGTTTAATGTGGTGTTTAGGATCCAATAAAATGAATTAGAAATGAGGAAAACAAAAATAAGTCATAAACTTGTCAAATTCTAAAGTTGTCCCAAGGGCATAATTGAGGTAATTTCATAAGTAAACATGTACCAATCCCAAAAGAATTAAAGTATAAATCATATATGATTAGAAATTTCTAAAAGTCTACTTTTCAACGCTTCAAACGGTTAATGAATTGGAGTTTTCTAGAGAAAGTTATGACCATTTAAGTATGAAGTGTTCAAGCTGATAAATTTCAAGGGCTCGAGCTTCCCTTGAGAAAAATGGTATTCGGGTGTTTCTCAGTTCAATGGCTCAAAATTATTTTTAAATTTTTAAGGGCTCAACAAATAATTTTTTAGGGCTCAAAAATATGTAGAATCTATCTCGAGGTTTGTGTCAGCCTGTGTTTTGTCCTTTTTATGGGAGACTCACATAAGACAACCCCAAACCCTATTAGAATGATAATAGCTAATGGTAGCATATAAATTTCTTAGGGATCGTTATGGAATGATTCAATTGAGTTATGAATTGAGATTGTGGATAAATGAAAAGCATGTATAATATGATTATTATTGGAATCCTCACTTGTGTTATGTGTATTGATTGTATAATGTTCGAAAGCAGAATAATATGCAAAATTTTATGATTTCTTATTGAGATTGATTTGTTGATGTTGCATGTGTCTAATCATACTAGCAAGTGTATGATATAACGTTGGATGTATTTTTAGATGATATTAGTGAATGCCTCTATTGATTGATTACTACTCTATATTTATGCTAGTGAATATATCATGTGATGATACGTACTTCTTGTGTTAGATTAAATAATACATCATATAATGATAAGATAAAGTAAAATGACTATGGATAAATGAAATGGATAAAGGACTAATGAAAAAATAAAGAAGATAAGAAAGAAAAATAAAGACAAGTATTGAGTTGGTGTAGGACCCCACTTAAGGGAGTAAAATGATGATTAGAAAGTGATGATAAGTAAAAATGACTAAAACATAAAGAATAAAGAATGTGTTAACTTTTCCATTGGAAATATAATTCAATGGTGAAGTGTGATGGCCTTTCCATTAATGCTACATGTCAGTGGTGAAGTATGATGGCATAAGTAAGGAAAAAAAATGTATGATCACCTTTACATTGAGAATACAAGTCAATGACAAAATATGACAACTCTCTCATTGGGGTATAATTTAATGGTATGATCTCTATGATGGCTCCCTCATTGTGATATAATGATATGATATGATATGACTCCCCCACTAGGGTATAATGCAATGGTATGATAGTCTTCTCATTGGGGTATAATGCAATGCAATGATGACCCTCCCATTGGGGTATAATGTAATGGTACGATGGCCCTTTCATTGGGGTATAATGTAATGGTATAATGACCCTTATGGTTAAGGGTAATATAATATATCAAAATGTAAGGAAGTGAAAGAAAGTGTAATTAAGTGAACTAAGATATAAGTGTAAGAAAGTTTTTAAGTAATGACCTTCCCATTGGGGTATAATTTAATGGTATGATGTATATTATGGCTCAACCATTAAGGTATAATTCAATGGTATGATGTATACGATGGTTCTTCTAGTGGGGAATAATAAAATGTGCTAAAGAATAAATAATGTAAATGCTACATTAATGGAAAAAAGTAAGGTATTATAAGAAGAAAACAAAAGTATATAAACTAAAACATGTGAAATCGTGTCGAAAAGGAATGAAAAATTCATAAGAAAATAAAATGATAAGAAAATAAATGAAATCATATATGCTTAAAAAAGATAAAGTAAGGCTTATAAATCATGTAAATGAATAAAATATCGAGATAAGGAATGAAAACATCTAAGTCTCACAAGTAAAGAAGAGTTCATAAGTTATGTAAGAAAATAAAATGTCAGGAAAGGAAATAAAAGTACATAAGCTACTAATGAAAAGACTTTAAGACAATTAAGTAAAGAGTGAACACCGAAGGATGATAGAATCTGAATTGATGACACCCGAGGTGAATTTGCTCGATTGAACACTAAAAGAGGACAAAACCTGAGCCAAGGGTACCTACGACTACATGAGATGCGGTAAGACCCACCCTGACCTGTGTTGATGGACAGCTGGCACTTGTTTCTAGTGCGAAAAATCCAGGCATATGATCAAAGATTGTCTACTCCTTCAGGCACTGGCCACAACCAAGCTAGTCAACGTTGATCAAAGACCAAGGGTTCGAGACAAAGTCTATGTTGTTACGGAACAGGATGTTGAGGCGTCCAAGATAGTGATGTTAGGTATACTTCAGTTGTTTTCTCATGATGCATGTGTCTTCATTGATCCCGAATCCACATACTCTTTTATTGCACATGATTTCGCGAAACATGTCGACACTAACACATGGATTACCTTTTGACTATATCTACTCCATTCGACAAGGCTATGTTGGCAAAGCTTGTGTGTAAGACTTGTAAACTTAGGGTTGGGGATAGGGAGTTGACTGTTGACCTTTTATTGCTTGATCTAGATGACTTTGATAGTCCATTGTTATACCAAGAAAGTGGTATTCCAAATACTAGGTTAAGTAGAGTTCTTTTTTTAAGGGACCAACAAAAAGTCTTTTCATGTTTAATCTCCGTAATTCAAGCTGAGAACAAACTCCACAAGGTAGGACAAGGCTACCTAGCATATGTCATGGAAGATCAAACTAATGATTCAATGGTAGAGAATGTACTAGTTGTAAAGGAGTTCACGGATGTATTTTCCAAATACCCTCCTGATCTACCACTAGATCATGAGATTGAATTCGGTTTTGACTTGGTTTAAGGCACAAAACCAATTTTTACTTGTCCATACCGAATGACACTCGTAGAGCTCAAGGAACTTAAGGTATAGTTTAAAGAGCTTCTTGACAAGGGTTTCTTTAGACCTAGTGTGTCGTCATGGGGTGTACCACTGTTGTTTGTGAAGAGGAAAGACAAAACAATGCGGTTGTGCATTGACTACCGACAGCTAAACAAGGTGACAATCAAGAATAAGTACCTGCTCCCAAGGATTGATGACTTGTTTGATCAACTTCAATGAACAACGGTATTTTCTAAGATTGACACGGGATCAGGATACCACTAGTGAAAAGTACAAGCTAAAGACATACCTAAGACCACATTTAGAACTTGTTATAGGCACTACGAGTTCCTTGTGATGTTTTTTGGACTAACCAATGCACCCATCGCTTTTATGGATTAGATGAATCAGGTGTGTAAGCCAGTTTTTGGATCATTTCTCCATATCATTCATTCATGACATCTTAGTCTATTCCAAGAACCATGTGGAACACAAAGAACAATCACAGATTGCCTTACAAACTTTAAGGGAGAACAAACCATATGCGAAATTCAGTAACTATGAGTTTTGGCTAGATCGAGTGTTATTCTTGGGTTATGTTATCTTCAAGGATGGTATTCTTGTTGATCCCAAGAAAGTTGAAGCTGTGGTGAGTTGGCCTAGACCGACAAGTGTGACTAAAATTTACAGTTTATTGGGTTTCGTTGGTTATTACTGGAGGATTGTCGAGGGCTTCTCAAAGATTTCGGCACCATTGATGAAGCTAACCCAAAAGTATGTGAATATTGAATGGAGTGACGACTGTGAGAAGATTTTTCAAGAATTAAAGAACCATCTTGTATCCGCTCTAATTCTTACGTTACCTTCAGGCATAGGGGGGTTCGTTGTCTACAATGATGCATCTAGGAAGGGACTGGGTTGTCATGTAGCAATGGGAAAGTGATTACTTATACGTAGCTTAAGCAGTAAGAGAAAAATTATCCTACTCATGACTTGGAGTTAGCATTCATTGTCTTCGCATTGAAAATCTGGAGACACTACTTATATGGTGAGACATATGAGATTTTCACAGATCATAAGAGCCTTAAATACATTTTCTCATAGAATGAGCTAAACTTGAAGCTGCGAAGATGGATGGAATTAATCAATGATTATGACTATACCATTAATTACCACCCCTAGAAAGCAACATGGTAGCTAATGCCTTAAGTCAAAAGTCCTCTAGTTCACTTGTGTGTCTCAAAGTAGGGAGGACTTCCCTACTTTATGAACTGAAGGACTTAAATGTGGAACTTCAAGTGAAGGATCTTGATATATTATTCGCCCACATGAAAGTGAAGCCTACTTTGGTTGATCTAATCAAGATAGCACAAGTTGAGGATCTATCACCGATGAAGATTGTAGATGAGGTGAGGAATGGTGATAGGATTAATTTCTCCATTCATACTGATGACACTTTGAGGTTTGGGAACCGAATTTGCATTCCCAACATCGAGGAACTCTAAAAGGAAAATTTTGGATGAAGCTCACAAGACCTCCTATATTGTCTACCCCACCAACACCAAGATGTATAAGGACTTGAGGGAGATGTATTGGTGGAACAATATTAATAGAGAGATCACTGAATTTACTACCAAATGCTTGATGTGCCAGTAAGTCAAGATCGAACACAAAAATCCAATAGTCCGCTACAACAAGTCGACATTCCAGAATGGAAGTGGGAGCACATTCTCATGGACTTTGTAGTGGGATTAGTTAGGAAAGCAAGGGCTATGATTCTATTAGGGTGATTGTTGATCAACTGACGAAGTCCGCACACATCTTACCCATTCGGATATCTTACCTATAGGATCGATTGGCTAAACTATATATTGATGAGACAGTGCGATTGCACGGTGTTCCAGTTAATATAGTCTTTGAACGAGATCCATGGTTTACTTCTCGCTTTTAGGAAAAACTACATGAAGTTATAGCTCAAAACTAAATTTCAACATTGCTTTCCACTCCCGACCGGTGGGCAATCAGAAAGAACCATACAAACTCTAGAAGACATGTTACAAGTCAACTTCAAAGGAAGTTGGGATACCCACTTACTATTAATCGAGTTTGCCTACAACAACAGTTATCAGGTAAACATTCAAATGACACCTTTCAAAGATCTTTATTAAAGAAGATGTCAATCACCAATTTGTTGGGATGAAGTCAGAAAAAAGCAAATGCATGAACTTGAACTAGTCAAAATTACAATGAAGAAAATTGGAATTATCCGTGATTGATTACGAATTGCCCAAAGCAGACAAAAGAGCTATGCCAACAAGAGAAGGAGAGAGCTTGAGTTTGAAGTTGGTGATCAAGTGTTTCTAAAGGTATCTACATCCAAGGGAGTGGCTAGATTCGAAAAGAAAGGGAAACTTAAACCAAGATTCATTATGCCATTCAAAATACCTAAGAAGGTTGGAGAGGTGGCTTATGGTTTGCCTCTACCACCAAAATTGTTTCACGTTCACAACGTGTCCTACGTGTCCATGTCAAGAAGATACATATGGGACCCTTTACATGTGTTGAAATACATCCCGTTGAACATACGAGATGTTTTATCATATGAGGAGTAGCCTGTTATGATCCTTGGTCGCAAGTAGCAAGTGTTGCATTCTTAGATCATTCCCTATGTGAAATTTCTATGGCGTAACCACACCAATGAAGAAACTACTAGGGAAGGTGAGGATGACATGAAGGTGAAGTAT
Organism: Platanus orientalis; assembly: GCA_025762735.1. Taxonomy (NCBI): domain Eukaryota; kingdom Viridiplantae; phylum Streptophyta; class Magnoliopsida; order Proteales; family Platanaceae; genus Platanus; species Platanus orientalis. The sequence goes on along the minus strand of JAOXJP010121724.1, from coordinate 5,126 downwards.
CCGCATCTATTTTATAACCAAGATAAGTGCAATTTTAGAGATTGAATTTATATAAGGGGGAGGATGAAACACCCCGCATCACTTATAAGTGGTAAAAATATAATTTTCCCCTTATATGGGTAAAATTATCATTTCACATGTTTTAAATAGACCAAGACATGATTTATAATGAGTTGGAGGACCATTAGACCACTTAGGTTCTACTTTGGAAACCCAAGCTGAAGAAAACCAAGAATTCAACAAAAACCAATTGTGACTTATACACAAACCCCATGACCTGTCACAAAATGGTGTGACTGGCCACGACTCAAGGGGCACAGTCCTCGGGTGTCATCAAACCTGCACGTGGCCTATCACAAACTCCATGATTGGTCAAAAGTCGTGACTTATCATAAACCCCATGACTGGTCATAAACCCTGTGATCGGTCATGACTATGAACCATGTTATGACCCGAGTCATGAAAACTGGGCATTACATGGTATGCTTCTATTCGACCTCCACATGAGTGGGATCTCGTTTATGAAGAAATATAACCATACTGTGACCTCACTTGGGTCTTTAAGGCCTCTTAGAACATAAAAAAGAAGAGATTGAGAATTTAGAGATTTAGGAAGAAGGAAGAGAAACTCTTCCCCAATTTGATAAGTTCAACCCATCATTGGGAATTTTTGCTAGAATATGTTATTTTCTTCCATTAACTACTTAGTTTCATTTATTTGATGTTAGATCTATACTAATTTTTATAGAATAAGTGAATTTGAGAGATTTAAGAGAAGAAGCTTGGACAAGAAGCAAAGATTTGGAGAGATTGTAAGTAATCTTGCTTACAATGGGTGATGTGATGTGTTTTCCTCTTTCGATTTTCAGATTATGTGATGTTTTTCCATGGAATCCTTTGAGTTTATTAAAAATATTTGAATTCAACCTATAGAACCATGCTAGATTCATGAATGCTAGCTTTCTTAGTAAGTATTTTTCTCTTATGCTTGGTATAATCAATTTCTTATTAGAATCTCTAAAAATTCTGTAGATTTATGCTTTAAACCATTGAATCTTCTTTGATCTTTAAATCTACACCTATTTTATGAAAGATTATTGTTCTTAGACATTGTGTGGATTGATTTCCTTCAAGAAATCATTTAAATTATGTAAAATCTAAATTTTTCTCATGTGAACATTTAAAAATCTACATGAAATTATGAATCCTTCAAGATCTACACATTAATGATCAATTTGAAAGGCAATCTTGCTTTACCCTTTGATTGAAACACTAGAAGTGATATTTGGATGATCACTATGATTAGATTCATTGAAAAAGTCATTTAAACTTTTGAATTTCTATAAATTTGTATTGAACTCATTGATTCTATTAAACCCTATGTTTCCTATATGATTATGTGAACTATGTGGACCATCGAATCCTACTAAATATTTTGAATTATTGATCTTATGTGAAATCTTAACAAATTATTATAACTCCAGGCTTATGAATATTTAATCATGTAATAACATTGAATATAAGTGAATAATATGCCTTTGAAATGATAGAATCATGTCAATGCTATGCTTAAGTTCATTTTATGCATTATAGAAATATTCTGATTATCGAAACTATGAGAACCTTTGAACTTATTAATATGAACCCTATTGAACTTCAAACATTTGACCCACTTTGGGCCTTGTCACAGGCTAAGTGTGACCATCGATTATGTGGGCCTTGACACCGGGCTAAGTGTGTCATTGACTCTTTGGGTCTACTCACGAGGCTAAGTGTGAGAAAGTACTTCTATGGGCATTACGGGAAGGCCTGTCGGGCTTCGCTTTTGCAGTCACCACCAACTCTAACGTTAGCAGATGGAGTTGGACATCTACCAGGGGAGCATGTCTTGCAGGTCGGACTAGGCCCTTAGGCCTAGGATGACTCTTAGACTAGTCTGGGATTCCTGAGATTTATGATAAGTTGTTTAGTTGCAATTAGAGAAGGTGTTAAGCACTCAAATTACCCACATTTTTAGGGTGGCTCCTTTGACCTAACAATGTCTGAATATTACTAAATGAGACTTTTAGAAAAGTGGGTTTGGTCATTCTCTATCAGTATAACTGAACTTGCATTCAGTATGCATGATCTTGTGTGATATGCTTAAACTTTAATTTTGCCTTAAAGTTCATGAAAATGACCTGAAAATGTCCTATGTTGGGTCTTTCTGGTGAACGTAGGCCAAGCAAATATTACAAAGGTTGGAATAAAGACTTACTAAGGTTTTGAGGTATGGGGGTCCATCCCCACTTTCTGGTTAATCATAAAAGGGTAAAATTAGAATTTTCTAGTTAGTACGTCTGATCTTTCATAGTGATGTGAGTTTAGGCATACTATCCTAGATGGACCCCACTTAGTTGTTTCAATAACACCACGGATCTGGAAGTCTTTACTGAAGGATTTCTAAGGATCTGTGAGTCTTTGTGTGTCATGGGGCACACAATGACAGAAAAATAGGGTTTTCAAGTTGGTATGCCTGAACTTCAAGTACGCCTAATCTTTCATAGGAGTGAAAGTTCAGGCGTATTGGTTCTCGATAAAAAACCAGTAGCCTATTTTTTGGGGTTTTTTGGGCCAAGTTCCCTAGACCTGGAATCTTTCAGAGAATTTGGTTGGCAGCCCAGGAGGTTCTCTGAGAAGTTCCAGCCCCATTAGGCAAGGGTAAACTCCAATTTGAATTTTTCAAAGTGGGTGGGTTGTGTGCAAATTTGCACAGTGCCCTGTGGGGTCAGTGGGTTGTGGGACCCATTCCGGGGACTACACCCATGGGGTTAAACCCAAAATTTACAAAGAACATATTGAGGATATTATGAGGCAATAGTGCAAAAATTAGAACAAAATGAAAAGGGAACAAGGAGTTATTTAGCAAGCATGTAGAGTGACAAAAATTTATGCAGAATAGGCACAACAGACAATTAATTCAAATAAACTTATAGTAAAATATCAAAATTACAATAAAATGAACTACAAAAATTAATTTATACATGTAAATTAGTTATCTAATATATAGAATAAAAATCAATCAAAAATCATTTTTATGGACAGAATTAAAATTCAGGTATTCCTCACTGCTCAGTCTGGACAATGTGAAAACACACTTACATAGTGAGCAAGTGGGGTCCACCTCAAGAGTCAAATGGATTCATCTAGGGCTCAAATTTTGTGGACATGTAATTCCCTATGGAAGTGAGTCACAACCAAAATTTGAGCCTCTAACTCTTCATATTGGAGGAGTTATGGTCCTCACACTCCAAATCGCTAAAAAACAAAGTGAAAAGAGGGGAGACAAGCTTGTCCCCCCTATGTTCCACCATGGGGCTTCTTAAATGGGTTTAGAGATGGGTTCTTTATAGCATAACAGATTTAAAGAAAACAAAAGAGGGAGGGGACCAACCTGAAATGTAACTTTCTTTCTCTTTTATCTTTCCTTTCTCTCTCTTTCTTTCTTTAGGAAATTTCTTCCTCATATTTTCTCTCTCTTCTTTGAAAGAATTAGGGGGTTTTATAGGTGGGGAGCAAGTGATGTGGGATCATGGTGATGGTGAGCATGGATGCCCATGCTATGGTGGGTCCCACACCAACATGCGGTGATGGAAGTGGGTTTGAATAATGCAAGGTGGATGGGTGTTTAGCCACATGTGGGGGACATGTGGTATGGGGTAAGAATTGGTGGTTGTGGTGAGGAGGTGAAAAATGAGTGGTGGAGTCAAGGGGTAAGAATAAGTGGTGGAGTAAGGGGGTAAGAAATGAGTGGTGGAGTGAGGGGGTAAGAAATGAGGGGTCATGGTGAGGAGGTGAGAAATGAGTGGTGGACTATGGGCTAGGGCTTTAGACCCTAAGATCATAGCCCTATATAAGGAATATTTCAAATAAGGGGTCTTGAATCAAAGCTACTTTTAGAATTTTTAGAAAAATAATAATTTTTTGGAAAAGTAATGATTACTTTTTCTCGAAAATATCAACGGTTTCTCGGATTTTGTCCCTTTACTATATGTGTGTGTTTTTTGGGTTTTATAACTCCGAATGTTTTGAGGTTTATGAGTTTACTATATCTCCAGGATGCTTGGTCGCAATGCAATTGTCAGAATTAGATTAAGAGGAGTATATGTAGGTCAAAACTGACTCTGAGTGGCTCTAAGATGACTCATACCTATGCGGGAAGGGAAAAATAGTAAAATTGATTTTTGAGATCTTGATATGAAAGATGAGCTTCAGATTTTGTAAGATACAAGCTCATATTGTTCATGAACTAGATACCGCAGTCAGAATCTGCATCTGAAACCCTGATCTTTCTCGAACCAAATCTTCAACAGAATTGAGATGGATTTTTGTTGGGTCCCAGGTGGAAATATTGGAGGTCACAAGATGTTTTAAGTCTCAAAACTACGAGTTCACAAGATCTAACAGACTGACAATCTGATTCCCAGGAGGTTCTCAAAATACAGCTTGGATTTGGGAAGAAATGAGTAATTGGGTGGTGTTGAGTCTGTAGATGGACAGGTATATTAGAGGGTTTATCGAAGATATCAAAAAAATATGAGAAAATGGGTCTGACCTTGAGGGATTTAAGTTCCTGGAGAGTTCTCGAATGCTTACCGAGTGTCAAATACTAGTAGAAATATTTCTGCTATGATTTGAGAGGGAATGGGGTAATCATGGCATGCTGCGTCTTCTCGGAAGGTCTTGGGTTTACCAAGGTCGGGCCACTAACTAATTGAGTATCTACCGAGGGTTCATCATTGCAACAAAATGATTGGGCTTATTCTGGGGAGATTCAAAGAAATTGATGTAGAGTGGCTCTGGCATTATCTGAGTTTGAAGACTAGCCTTGAAGTCTCAGCAAAATTCGAGAATTAGCCTCTAACTTATCTGAATTTGGTTGTTCGAAGGCCTTTTAAAGACCTATAATAGGTTAAATATGGCAAAAACTGTCTTTTAAGGATTTGGAAAAGTATTAGAACTTTGGGGTTTTTTGGGTCTTTGGATATTTTGGTTCTTTAAACAGCTTTAAAGATGATTAGGATGGGAGAGCACAGGACTTGACTTGGAGCCATTTGGGTGACAAGGACAATTTCTAAGGTTTATTG